>JARYGA010035831.1:0-24694 GCA_030545235.1 Helianthus tuberosus | reverse complement strand
AAAATTGTCAATTTACACTAGATCAACAATCTATTTCCTAGTGTTCATCAAATTACACATAATTCACTAATCACCTACAATGGTGATCATAGTTTCCACTAAAATTTCACATGATTTCAGCTTGTGTTTGTCTAGCGTTTGTCCCTAGACACTATAGTTGTTCCTAAATCATCATAACATACACATGCAACCATAATTTCAGAAATTCCCAATTTCATGAGAATTTCAAGTTCAGAGTTTTCCTTAAATTTTACATACCTTGGAATCCTCTTGCGATGAGGATCAATAATCTATGCTTTAATTTCGATTTTAGCTTTGATTGAGCCTTCAATTTGGGAGTTCTAGTGATTTTTAGGTTTGTGAGAGTGGGGTGTCGCCCCTGCCCTTCTCCTGTACGACCAGACCCTTCAAAATGGGTGTTTGGTTTTGATTTTTGTTAAAAACAATATTATAGTTTCAATTTTTAACAATTAAGGCCCCTCTACTTTGTTCAACATATAGTTTGGTAGCTTTTAACCTTATTATAAGCTATTTCTAGACAATTAACTAACTAGGTTAAAATTCCTAATTAGTAAATATTGTTAGAAATAAGTAGGTTGTGCCCTACTTAATTAACTAGGTTAATTATTCCTAGTTAGCTTACTGGGTTCGGGAAGTCATAACCCGTTTTATTTTAAGTCCCGTTAACTCAGGCTCTTATAAACTTAATTCCTTAAAACTTTGATTCGTTTTTTATTTAATATTAGGATTTCTTATTTAAATCCAAATATTTGCCGGGTTATTTTTACTAATAACGGTACGTTACCCGTCTTTTAGTATTAACAGAGTTTAATTACCAAGCCCGTTTTCGGGGTGTTACAAGTCTACCCCCTTAAAGAGGTTTCGTCCTCGAAACCTTTTCTTACATAATTCATTGAGTTTAAACTCAATGTATTTGAACCGAGAAATCTTTTAAACATTACTTATACTTTTATCCAATTGTTAGTATTACCAGAAAAGTATGGTAACATCTTTTTGGTTGTTATTTGTCTACGTATCTCATACGACATAGTGCAACTCGAAATAACGTAATCTCGTTATTTCCACTAGTTTAGTTACTTAGCGATATTCATCACTTTCATATACTATCGAATTCTTTATGGATCCGTTACTTTGACCCGTTTAAAGGTCTTTAGTGAAATCTTTCACTTTTAGCAACAAATTCTTTTGTTTTCAAATTTATTTATTCGGTTCAGTTATACCGAATCCACCATTTTCGAGCAAACCAACTTACTTAAATGACCTTAACCGGTCTCACTAACTAGACTTATTAGTCCAGTTGCTTTTTACCGCTCGCTTGGTGATAATGTGATTCCACTTCACATTGCATTTCTTGACCGTGATCATGTCACATCATATTTAATTTATATCAACCTTTCATTTTCGAAAATACCACTTTTTCGAATATATCGTCTTGCACCTATCGATGTTAAGACCCATACTCTTTGATATTTGTTATTTCCAAATTCGTCTTATAGTATTCATATTTGTTAAAACATTGTTTCTTACTAAAACTGAATTTTAGTTTAACGTTTTTTTTTCCTTTTAACTATGTCAATTACTCACATTAAGGAAATTGACAACCCATAATTTATTCTTTTCCGTTCTCATTTTACGCGGGGAATCATAACTAGTTCCCTTGCTTTACACTATTGACCCGTAGGTTCTTTCACTTAGCCTCATAGGCTATTTCTTTAAATTTTTCACCTTTTTAAGGTGAGACATTAACAACTCGTTTCCTTCTCTTTATGACCCGAGGGTCTTTTTGGTCCCGTAGACCTTAACACTGTGTTTAATCCCGTAGGTTATGATGATCCCGTAGATCCTCTTTTATTCTTGTCTATATTCAAATGTATATATACATATATAGCTTCAAGGCATCTCTTATTATGTTTGGAATCGTTTATTTTCGCTCTTGAACTTCAATTGACCTTGACCGTAGTCTAAGGCTTCATTTGTTTACTTCCGGACTAATCCTCCGACTTTATGACTTCTGACGTTATTTACGCGTCAGTTTGTTCTTATGCTTACTGTTATTTGATTTGCATATATTCTTATTTGGTTATATCCCATTACCGGGCTCATTATTCTCTTGCATTTAATGCTACCTTTATCTGGCTAGCGCTCATTTGTGCCATTCGGCGTTATATTGTATTCAACCTGTTTGACCTATTAATGTGAAATCCATCACTTATAAACAATCAACTTTATTCTTTATTCAACCCATTCGACTTCGAATAGTTGAACATATTTACTCACAATTTCTATATACGAGATTTTATAGTCATAACTCGTAATCCAAGTCCTTTGACTTTTTTTTTCAACCCGCGTCCACGTCTCTTGGTTTACGCATGTGTTTAATTCTTACCCATCAACCAGGTGTTTTACCGAAGTCGTTATTATTGCAACCCTCCCGGTATGCATTAAGACCTCGCTTCATTTTTATATTCCGACTTTGTCCTTAAGTTTGACGTTTTACAAAAACGACCCGTTAAGGGACATATTTGCATTTTCCGGGTTCGAGTGTAAGTACACCCCTCCCAATGCATATCTAAATCATTTTACATGTTTACATTCTCCGGGTTCGAGTGTAAGTACACTCCCTCCCAATACTTGTCTAAATCATTTTACATGCTTGCGTTTTCTGGGTTCGAGTGTAAGTACACTCCCTCCCAATACTTGTCTAAATCATTTTACATGCTTGCGTTTTCTGGGTTCGAGTGTAAGTACACTCCCTCCCAATACTTGTCTAAATCATTTTACATGCTTGCGTTTTCTGGGTTCGAGTGTAAGTATACTCCCTCCCAATACTTGTCTAAATCATTTTACATGCTTGCGTTTTCTGGGTTCGAGTGTAAGTACACTCCCTCCTAATACTTGTCTAAATCATTTTACATGCTTCTTTGTCCCTTCACTCGGGCTCGTTATCCTAATGTAATACGCTTCCATCACTTGGTTGTGCGTTTACATTATTATCAAATATTTTGCTTATCTGATTCATTTGGGTACTTTTTAATTAGTCCCATTCACCCCGCCCATACTACATCGGATGTAAACGTGTCCGCCATAAGAAGTTCATGGTATCATATGCCACTACTTACTTGGCCAGAGTAAGCGATTAACACATGACACACATGACCTTTTTATAATTTTCACATCACGCCCTATGTAAGTAACGCCTCTATTTATTTCTCTTGGAAACAATATCCTGGATAGGTATTCTATTCAGGTTTTTCCAAGTTTTCAATCTACATATGCAACTATCAGTTTCTACGTATTTGTTGCATATTTCTATTCATGCAATAATTTAAACGTGCACCTGGTAAATGCTTGCCCTAACGGGCTTTCTTGCCATTACTTATTTGTGATTGTTACGCGATTTAGGTCCTTGATGAGTATGCTCTTCTTGTCATATCTCAGACCGTTCCATCATCATATCCACAATTCGTTTAACTCTCGTCATCTTCAGACGCGAGTGTCCTTCAATTAAAACATTCACAAGAGTTAGTAATGTCAACTTCAATAATCTCCCGTATTATAATACAAGGCTTTTTCTACTATACGCGTCAACGCGCGTATTTTCGTCAACCATATTAAACATTTTAATTGGGGTAACGTGTATCACACGATAGCCCTATTTGTTGTTTACCACACTTTAGCATGCTAAGCTATTAACATACATGTACTTACCGGATTTGCGATCAAGCCTCGAACCGAACACTTTACCCTTCAACCATGAGCTCTGATTACCAACTTGTAACACCCGTTCTAATACGTTTTAAGCTACGTATGACTAATCCAACTCATGTTTTATGAGTTTCAGGTAAATTTTAGCACCGGAGGACGATCAAGCGACGAGCAAGAACCGAACACGGTCACGAAATAAGCTTCCGCACTATGTATCGTTATTATGTTAAACGACGAACGTACACATGATATGTTGTAAACTTTTTAAATTGTAAAAAGTTTTTATAATCCCGTAATTTCCAATGCATATGTAATCTTAATTACATGACTGTTTTTCGTAAATGATACGTTAAACCTTAATTTATTAGAACGGGTGTTACAGAAGGGGATTGTGGTAACCATACTGGGGGCAGGTCATTATTCTCAAAAGCATTAAGGACATGATATTATTGGCCAACAATGAGAAAAGATGCCGCAGAATATGCTCGAAGATGTGACGCATGTCAAAGACATAGTAACATATTACATCAGCCTGCTGAACCGCTGTATCCTATTGTTTCCCCTTGGCCGTTTATGAAGTGGGGTATGGATATAGTGGGAAAGCTTCCAAAAGCTCCAGGAGGAAAGGTTTTCATGTTGGCAATGACGGATTATTTCTCCAAGTGGGTTGAAGTAGAAGCATTTGTTCAAGTTAGAGATCAAGAAGTAGTATCCTTCATAAAGAGAAATATCCTGACCAGATTCGGAGTACCAGCCGAGATAATCTGTGACAATGGTTCTCAGTTTATAAGCAAGAGAACTACTGACTTTTGTAAGAGTTGGGGAATCAAAATGATCACATCTACTCCGGTACATCCTCAAGCGAATGGACAGGCAGAATCCTCAAACAAGATAATTGTCAATAACTTAAAGAAGAGACTTGGAGCCAAAAAAGGAAGAAGGGCAGAAGAATTACCCTTTGTTTTGTGGGCTGATAGGACAACGGTAAAGAATGCAACAGGCCAAACCCCATTTTCCTTGGTATTTGGAGCAGAAGCAATGATTCCAACGGAAATGGCAATACCTACTGCAAGATCTACCCTACAGGATCCTGAACAGAATCCTGAAGCTTTGTGTCAGGATTTGGATACTATAGAGGAAAAAAGGGATGCAGCAAGGCTAAGGATGGCAGCATATTAACAAAGAATATCCAGAGCATATAACAAGAATATTAGGACCAGAAGATTTAAGGTTGGAGATTGGGTGTTAAGAAAGGCTTTTCAGAATACTACTAATCCTGCCGATGGCAAGTTAGCTCCAAAATGGGAAGGACCATATGAAGTTGAATCAGAAGCAGGGAAAGGAGCATATAGACTCAAGAATATGGAAGGGGGTATGCTACCGAGATCTTGGAATGCTATACACCTTAAGCTTTATTTCAAGTGAGTTTAGAATTTAATTTCTAACTCAGGATGGTATGAATCCTATCTTTTTTAAATATGTTTGGTTTAATTTATTCTTTGAAACCCAATACTAACTTAAGCATCAGAGGGGTGTTAGCCAAGCTAACACCCACCTTAGTTTAAGGATGTTTTGCAGTATATGCTCCAGGATATAGCTCCAGGATGCTCACTCAAGATACTTCGGAAGATTAGAGGATTGGCCCCCTCTCTCACGTATAAGGGATCCTGATCCCTTCACAGGTTTAAAGGTATTCACCTTTCTTCCGAATTGGGTTTAAACACTCCGCCTGGAGCGCAAGTTATTCAGGGATAGTTCAAGGTGGTGGGACCAGTTCATGTAAAAGTGGCTGACAATTTCGTTACTGTTGGCTATATCCTTTATCCTAAAGGTATATGAGGATTGATCACCCTCTCTCACGAAAGGGTATTTTCATACTCTCTAAGGTCTAAAAGTTTTCACCTTTCTAAGTCTTGGAGTTTATACACTCCCGCCTGTAGCGCACGAAAATTTGGGATTTTCCCCAGAATACAAGGAATTTATCTCCAAGACATTTTTGGGTTTTACCCCTGTGACATGAAAAATTGCCTATACAGTGGAAACTGATATTCAGAAGATTTCTAAGAAGTCATTGTACACGGGGGACATTCCTATCGAGGCAATGGTGTAAAGCTAAAAGGATAAGGCTCGGAACTAATGCACTAAGTGTCTCAGACAGGGGACATTTCCATTGGAAGAGTTGCAAAGGGATTGAAGTTTGGTAATAGGTTTATACCCTATTCCTGGTATGATCTTTCCTTTATAAACAATGTTTAAATTTTTAATACTATGTTTGGTAAAGGAATAAATATCCTGATATATTCTCAAAATATGTTTTTAAATACTTTTCGGGATATTTGGTTAAAATATTTGAAACTAATACTAGTTTGAAATTAAAACCTTGATCAAACAAGTATTGCCAAAACAGTTTTTAGAAGGTGGACTATCTTTTATTCCTTTAGAAGTTTTCTCTAAAGATTGATTGAATTTTTAGAAATTATATTTATTAAAAGTTTTCATAATATATCACTGAGTATATTTATCAGGATATTTTCAAAAGAAAGTTGTACAAAATTTTGCAAAGTTAAAATCTACATTAAGAAATGCATGACAGAAGTTAAAAGGCAACAACAAATAAGTCAAAAGGGAGTTATATTATTAACATGTCAAAAGTTGTGCTTTTGGTTTCACCTCAAACCGAGGCCCATCCACCAAAAGCACAATTAGTCTTTACCATACTTATGTAACGGTTGAAGGTCTATCTCAAAACGGGACCTGTCCACCTTCAACCGATACGACATTCAAAATAGGTTATACTAACCGATGACCAAGGGCTTCATCCTGAAAATCCAGGACCCATCCACCTTTGGTCATCGTATTGTTCTAGTGCAGGAAATATAAATTGTTCAACGACAGGAAAAGTAAATTGTTTCTACAAACCATAACCATGAAATTTAAAAAGTGGGCTCCGACCTTGGCTCGTATATCCATCATCGCCCACTTCGCCGCCTAAGGGGCTGCACCTTCTTGATCAACAACTTCCTTTCCAGCATCTGCACCAGCATCCCCCTCAGGATTTTTCTCGGCATCATCACCAGCATTGGCCGCTTCCTCTGCCGCCTTAGAAGACTCTTCACCAGCATGCTTTGCAGGACGAGTGACGGGATGACCTCGAAGATCCTGTAGTTTCGCTTCCCAAGCCTTTACATTCCAAGAGGGGCATTCGAAGCCCAAGTCCTTGGCCTCGTAAGCCATCCTTAACCTGGCTTGGAGAAGGGAGATAACAACGGATGCTTTGAGACTGTCCCGATATGAACTCATATCCTGCTGGTATTGGAGAAGGGCGGCATCTAGTTTGGCTTGAGCATCCTCATTGGCTTTGTGGAGGGCAGCTTGGTGTTCCTGGATCATTGCCTTGTATTTGTCTTCGTAATGCTGGGATTTGGCAGCCGCAATGGTTCCTTGATCAGCTATGGTGGCTTCAGCTTTCTCCAGCTTGATCTCCAACATCTTGTTAAGCCCGTAGGCGTCTTCATACAAGTGCATAAGACGGTCCAAGCCCTATCGATAAGGACACAGGTATCGATGTAAAAATAAGCAGGATAAGGACTAACATACTTGTGCAGGATATCGAGAGGGAAATTTTACCTGTTTGAGGAATGAGGTGGCTTCGTTAAACCCATGATTCTCGAGAGAGAATGTCTCAGAAACAGCTGGAGAGTCCGTCTCCTTTCTCTTCCGAGAGCTAGATGCCCGGGTCCTGGATGCTGGAGGGGCTTTGGAAGCAGAAACAGTCCTTGAAGAGTTAGGCTTTGACGACTTTGGCTTGGATTCTTGTTTGATGGGTGCAAGGCTGGAGTAGCAATCCAACTCGTCAAGCTGGAAACCTTCAAGGTTGACAACTGGTACTGCACAAGGGAAGATATTCTTAAACTCATCATACTTTTGAAAAATAATTGATTTAAAATATATGCTGAGAATGTGCTTACCAGACATTTATGAGCTTGATTTCTGGCTTGAATCTGTGAGAGACAGGGAGAAAGTTCTTTCACTGGCAGGAAGTCGGTAGATTTCCTTGATCTTGGATTCGGATTCTGCACTGGGAGGCATTAAATCTCTGAAGTTCACTGCATAAAAACATCAGGATATAAGTCTGGGATATAGTTTGAGGATATAATTGGGGATATTCCTAAAACCCTAAATCCTACCCTTGGTTAACCATTTAACCGGCAGATCGAAACCCTTATCAATAGAGTCTCTTTTTACAAAAAAGAATTTTCGTCGCCATCGATCCTCGTTCTTGGTGGCCTTAAGAACCAAAGGGTTCTTGGAGGTAGAAAACAGAAGAAAACGGTGATCGCTGTGGGATCTCAACCGGTATGCTATAGGGAGGTCTTCGATAAACAGGTCAGGAAAATGACGAGACTTGATTTGATCCAGCACTATCAAAACTCGCCAGACCATTGGCATAGTCTGGGCATAGCTAAGGCCGGTGAGTTCGAAAAAGCGAGAGATGAAGGGTGGAAATGGGTACCGGAGTCCAAGAGAGAAAGGGTAGGCGAAGAAACAAACCCACTCGTCAGATGATGCGTCTGATCGGGCTTCCCGATCAAAAGGGTGAAAGACTGTTCCGGTGGGGAAGGCGCCGGAATCTTTAAGAGCAGCGATGTCGGCGTTGTTGAAGCAGCAGATTTCCTTTGCTGGATCACGGATGAAATTTTGACTTACAAGGGTTGAGGCCGGTCCGTCCGATCGAGATCTTGTTCGTGATGCCATGAAGGGTGTTGGGCAAACTAAAAGAAACTCAAGAAAGAAGGATAGAGGATGAAGAGAAAAGTGATTACCTGAAAATCGCTTGAAGAATGATGATAATAAGCAGAAATGATTTGGCTAAATATAGGCTGAATATAGGGGTAAAGAGTAAATATTGCATTGAAAATGGCACAATGTCATTTCAACCATCGTTTCATTTTAATTGCCTCGATCGACGAGATAAAGTTTTTAAAATATATCCGTTGGATTGGTATACCAACCGATATATTTGGGGACAATTGTTATGGGCCATTTTCTGAGTATACATATCCTGACTAATATCCCGCTTTTAATTGTTTATTTGTGACCAGGATACTGGAAGGGGATATTGCTAACATCCTGGGCGATATCCTAAGGTTGAGTGAATTAAACACGTGCAGGTTAATGGCTGTAAGTTACTAACGGTCATCAGGACTTCTTCTCCTCAAGACTCGGGCGTATTTGTTATGAGGAAGCCGTTGAACCCGAAAGACTTGGTCCTCAACGTTCGAGTGGGAATATTCGCTGGATCCCGGAAGTTTAGGATAGTTTGTTACATTATCTTTGCTATAAATAGATGGGGGCAGATCAGATTAAGGCACCCAATTTTTTACTAACACTCTCAAACACTTTCACTCTCTAGCTCATTGCAAACACTACACACAACACTTGTACTCAAATTACATTGTAACACATAGTCGATCCGCACCACATCCTGCACTGTATCCTGATATTTGAAGCAATAGAAGAACAAGGCAGCTGCGATTGTCAGCTCCCGAGGTTTTATGCCGGCGATCTAGATTGATCAAGGGCTTTCCTCGTACATCACGTGTCAACCTTTACTTTTTTGCTCATTGTTTGATCATCGATACAGCTCTATATCCTGGGCTGTATCCTGAAACTGTTTTCACAACTAATTTGGTTAACACATTTTTCACATATAAATTTTAGCACACTACCTCACTTAACTAATTTGATCACTTAATTGCTTAGGTAATTTTTGACCAAAACAATACTTACATAATTCGCGAATTATGATGCTAACTCAAATTTTGAAACATCACGAATCATCAAATTTTTACATACCTTGTGATCCCCATGACTTGGTGATCATTTTTATGTGATCATGCATCGATTTAGGACTGAAATCGACCTTCAATTTGATGATTTTTGGCACTTTAGGGTTTCACCCTTCTTGGTCGCTCCTGATGATCGATCCACACACACACCTTGTGTGTGTGGTGTGTTTTTTTATTATTAATTAGAACTTGTTTCCTTTTCAACGGTTTTGGTTCCTCAAGTTTAGATTTTAATTATTAGGAACTAGAACTCCATATTTTATTTACTTATTTACACCTTGTTAACTAGGTTAATTACTCCTAGTTAACTTGATGGGTTCGGGAAGCTATAACCCGTTATAATTTTAAGTCCCGTTAACTCAGGCTCTTATAAACTTAATTCCTTAAAACTTTGATTCGTTTTTATTTAATATTAGGTCTTCTTATTTAAATCCAAATATTTACCGGTTAATTTTTACTACTAACGGTACGTTACCCGTCTTTTAGTATTAACGGAGTTTGATTACAAAACCTGTTTTCGGGGTGTTACAAGTCTACCCCCTTAAAGAGGTTTCGTCCCCGAAACCTTATTTACGTAGTTCCTTGGTTTGATCAAACGAATCTAGTTTCGTTTTCAAGGCATCCGTTCCTTTTGGTCAAAAGTTTTCACTTTTATATTGACGCGTGCGTCTTTCATGTGTAAGGCCTCGAGGGCCATTACTTTCAGCTTGTATCCATTATCTTTATTTAATTATTAATTTGGCGGTTAGACTTGTTAGTCACCGGTTACCTTATATCCCATCACCCGGGTTTACTATATTGCCGTCATTGGCCTTTTACGTGTTTATGATTTCATATCTTGCAACTTACGTTATAACGTGGTTATATTCTGTATCACCCTTGTGACCGTGATCACATCACGTCATGTTTAAGTTTATGCCGTCTTTTCTTATTGAAAATATTTCTTTCGAATGCATTGCCTTGCACCTATCGGTGTTAAGATCTAAATTCTTTGATATTAATCATTTTCCGAATTCGTATCATAATATTCATATTTGTTAGAACGTTATTTCTAACTAAAACTGAATTTTAGTTTAACGTTTCTCTCTTTAACTATGTCAATTACTCATATCAAGGAAATTGACAACCCATAATTTATTGTTTTCCGTTCTCGTTTTACGCGGGGAATCGTAACAAGTTCCATCACCTTACACTATTGTCCCGTAGGTTCCTTCACTTAGCCTCGTAGGCTATTACTTTAGATTTTCACCTTTTTGACCTTATTAAGGTGAGACTCCAACAATTCGTTTCCTTCTATTTGTGACCCGGAGGTCTTTTTGGTCCCGTAGACCTTAGCATTATTTATAATATCATAAGTTGATGGGTTCGGGAAGCTATAACCCGTTATATTTTAAGTCCCGTTAACTCAGGCTCTTATAAACTTAATTCCTTAAAACTTTGATTCGTTTTTATTTAATATTAGGACTTCTTATTTAAATCCAAATATTTACCGGGTTATTTTTACTACTAACGGTACGTTACCCGTCTTTTAGTATTAACGGAGTTTGATTACCAAACCCATTTTCGGGGTGTTACACTATTTCCATACTGGCATTTCTAATCGTTGAGGTAAACCTAAAGGGTTCTAATGTTCAGTTTTAACTTGCTAATCGATTAAATACTTATAGACATAACTTGCTACATCCTTTTTCATTTTTATTTATCAGTAATTCGAACCTCGATACCTCATATTACTTACACGATGTATCAAATACTTAGTTCTATGGGCTTCTTCAAGAATCCTTTCTTGCAGGTTTCCTTGAATAGGTACCCGAATTCTTTATGGAATCACTAATTTCCATTAGTTCCTTTTTCTGATTCCTTCATTATTTCTTATAATCCTTCAGCATCATCCTTGATTGTTGTTTCTTGGGTACTCTTTAATTATTTCATTAAATCTATCCGCAATTTAATCTAAGAGCACGTACTTGATTCGGCTTCCTATGAGACTTATGACTTAAAGCATTAACTACTACATTAATTTTAACTTTGTGATATAACAATCGGTGTTGTTCCTAGTCTCAGATGAATTCTAAGTTTCTTCTCACGATCGGGTGATAGTCTAAGTAGATTCTCTGGGAAACGTCGGTCGGAATTTCTTTCAGTTCCATGCCTCTAGTGTTAACGAACTCCGAGACCATATACGCTATGTCTTACTTCCGTGCATAACTCACAGCTTTCCTCACAGAGACGAACTTTGTCGGCTGGTCTGTCTTGCCTCCTTGTGGTCACTTCTCCGGTTGGCTTGCAAACCTAAACCTAAGTCAGCAATCACCTCTGGAATCATCGTTTCCATGTTATTTCTTTTTATGAAGCAGACATGATTTCCTTTCTGTCAGTTCTTTTCATTCTTTCCATTCCATTCCATGGCATATGTCTTGATCATGTGTTTCGAAGATCGGGTTTCACTATCTAAATGTCTAAATTTTGAAGCATACATTACTTCATTTTTCTTAACATATATACTAATGGCTAGGACAACTTTAGTCCTTTAAGCTCACGTATTGTTGCAGCAATTCCTTTGTTACTGACAATCTTAGTAGGATTATAGGTGAAGAAAGTCTTTGTAAGTGCATCTAGTGGTGGTTATTGTTATCTTCGCAAGAGTTCTTAAAGACAGCAGAATTACTCTCATTAGCATAGGTTTTGAGACGTTTTGTACCTAGCACAACTTTTCCTAATGTGTTAATAATCTAAGGTAACACAGAGGGAATTCTCATACTTTCGATGGCGTCCCAACTTTAAGGGTTCACATCGTTCATCTTGTCGCACGAGTTAAGAGACAGATGATCAAACGAAATAATGTTCGATATCGGAATTATAGTTGTATACAAGAGACTCCTAATAAAGAAATCTAGAATTATCATTGACACACATGCTTGTGTTTTATTCTAAATTGTTAATCCTTATGGTTTTTGGATTTCCTTATAGATATACATATCTATATAATCATATATTTCACATACTGTAATATACATACCATTCAGAAGGTCAATGTATTTAACATATTCGTATTTCCAAAGACAAGTCAGACATCAGGTCATGATACTATTAGGGAATTATGTCACTTGTTTGACATATCCTATACCCCATCTTACCCGGTTGTCGCCGGAGAGGTAACCCCATCTTACCCGGACAAGCTGGAGAGTCTGCTACACCATACCTAGTCTTGCCGGAGAAGTAATTTGAATTTCCCAAAAATAGATCTTTTTTAAACATGATTTAAAAATGAATATTTTATTAAGGCTTTCATCAAAGAACATGGAAATTAGTATTCATATGATGGACATATTCTAGAACCAAGTAGTACCAATAAATAAGAAATAACAGTGGCCAAGTGTTATCGCTTATTTACCATACTTGCAACGTTCTAGTCATCATCCTCATGGCATACTAACATACATCACATTTTATCTACGCAAGTAATTAGCTTATCTCGAAGCTTATACTAAGGCATCTTTCTTAAGTTCAAGTCTAAATATTATCCTTGTTGCTACCAGTTAATAACAATTTCCTAACTCTTTCGTTTAAGCTTAGGTATTATTACAACACCCAATTGCTTAAACAAATGGCTCTGATACCACCTCTGTCACGACCCCCGACCACACTCTGGACGGGAGCCGCGAGCAGTCAAGTGGTACCGGTGGTTATTTTAAAAACATTGCAGCGGAAATATTCATCAGGACCGTGAGTTAGGAAAATTATCAGAGTTTAGAAAACACCGGATTTTATTTATTAAATAGATGGGATAAAACCCATGTTTTACAGAGGTAGCTTTAATAAGGGATAAACCCGAATATATGAAACCATGTTTTCTTAATTTAATTCAATTGATAAAATAAGTCACTTCTTTAAGCCTTTCGGTGCCATATCATCACTCTTATTCCAATCTACTGTCATTACCTGAAACGCGTTTTAAAAAGGTTTGGTCAGCAGGAAATACTTCATTCGCTTTATATGAAATGACACATTGTTATAAATTACAGCATGAGAGCGATTACAATGGCTACTATCTTATTTTTATCTGGCGCCGTGTCACACCCTGGTGACGATGGTCATACCACTATTGGGTCCTTTCACCCAAGTAGTGATGATTGTCACTGTTAGGTTGGTGAACCTAACCGTGAGAAATTAGTAATGTGCACAATACCCCACTTGCCAGTGATTCAAGATAACCAAGACTTACTCCCTGTAATTATAACTTTTTGAAAACAATTTAGGTATAGTAAAACATTGTTGATAAAAGAGAATGACTCACCTTGTTAGCATATAGTTTTGTTTAAACAAGCATCTTTATTCTAAGCATCTACTTTATAGTTCTGAATCTTCTGATGATTAAGCATCCATTTTGATTGTAAGAGTATGGTGTAGAGTTTCGAGTAGTTAAACATTTAGTTTAACAGAGTGGAATACGTATTAGTGTAAAACCACATCAAACCTAACGATGGTCACGAGATCAGAACCTTAACGAAATTCACAAAGTATAGTCTTGTTTAGACAACACTTTGGCATTCGTTTAACGAAATTCACAAAGTACAGTACTTTGGCATTCGTTAGTTGGTTCCCGAATCGATCAGACAGAATATCGCATCGGTGATTATTGGTTAGAACACCAACGTATAGAGAGAAGAATAGAAGGAATGAGCAAAGAAAAATGAATCCTAAGCTTCCTATTTATAGGTAGGAAATATGAAATTTCTAGGAATTTTCCTATATACTTTTCTAGGAAGTTATCTATACATTTTCTAGGAAGCTTCCTACCTACATATATATCTTCTTATACCTTCCTAGCACCTTCCTTTGATATTATCTATCTCATATATATTTATTTTCATGTATATCTATCTAGGTGTTTTAATTAATTTTACTTAGCTTAATTAATCTTGATTAACTTAATTAATCTTGCTTAACCGATTAATTAATCTTACTTAACTTAATTAATCTTACTTAACTGGTTAATTAATCTTACTTAACCAATTAATTAATCTTAACGGTTTAATCAAGTAATTTACTTAGCCGATTAATTAAATAACGTAATTAGCTGATTAATTAACTTACTTAGCTTGCTTAACTGCTAAGTTTCCTTTCCTGTTAAGTTTCCTTAGCTATTAAGTTTACTTAATTACTAAGTTTACTTAACCATTAAGTTTTCTTAATTATTAAGGTTTCTTAACTACTAAGTTTACTTAACTGTTAAGTTATTTTAACTACTATGTTTACTTAATCGCTAAGTATTCTAGTTTAACAGCTTCCTAGTTACAAATTCTAATTTCTAGATACAATGGAACTCGTATTAGTGTATTAACTTAATTCAACTTTAACGATAATCACGAAACCCTCACAACGAATGACAAAGTATAGCCAGATATTGGCAGCACTTAAACATCCATTGGATCGGTTTTAATCGATCAGATAAAGTATCGTACCAGTGATTAGAGTTATTACCCTAATACGGGCAGAGTTTCGGAATTTAGAAGTTCTGACATTAGAATGACAGAACAAGAGAACAAGAGAAAGAAAAGAATTGAACGATTTGAAATGAAACTCGAACTCCTTATTTATAGGGCTGGAAATTGGGCGCCTCACGCCCGCGAAGCACATAAGCTTCTTCTACGCGGCCCGCGAGGGAGTCTAGGTTGACACGTGTAACGACGCGTGTCCCTCATCCTTATCCGGTTACCCTTGAGCTGTCGAGCCCCGCGTAAGCTTCGGCTAACTCTTACGCGGCCCGCGAGCGATCCATAAAATTGAATTTCTTGATTTTTCACAAGGATTAGGGTTTTAGGGGTCCGGGTTTCCACTTACGGAGTGTTGTGGGACATTTTTGCAGGTCCTTACAGATAACCCCCGCTGATCTAGCTTTGACGAGCATACACGAAAGCGCTTCGATAACCACCAAGAAGAGAAAAGGAGAGAGATGATCTCCTTGTCTCATACCTTTGCTACATCTGAACTCGAAGGTCGGTGACCCATTCACCAAAACAGAGGACCTAGCTGATTTGAGAATTCTGAGAACCCAACTACACCACCGAGGGGGGAAACCCATTTGGTTTAAAACGGAGATCACAAAATTCCAATTGACGTTGTCGTTAGCTTTTTCGAAATCGATCTTCAGAAAAACGCTTTAGACTTCTTCTTCTTTAACCAAGAAAGCACTTCGTTAACGATAAGCGGCCCATCAAGGATGAATTTTCCTTCTAAAAAAGTCGACCGCAATCAGAGATAACCTCCTCCAAAACCACTCTCATCCTGTTAGCCAACACTTTTGAGATGACCTTGCTAATGACCCCGACAAGATTAATAGGTCTAAAATTACCCAATGATACAGGGTCTTTTATTTTGGGAACCAAACTGATGAAAGACGAATTGCTCCTACCATTAATTTTTCCATGCTCATAAAAACTGCTGAAAATCTTGATAAAATCCTCCTAAAAAAGATGCCAAAATTTCTTCAGGAATTTGAAATTAATCCCGTCCGGCCCGGACGCACGATCATCCCCACACCCGAAGACCGCACACTTAATATCATCCTTGGAAAACAGAACCACCAGACTCTCCCTGTTCTGGGGAGACAACACGTTAAAATTGTCACAACAAAGGTTGGGCCGAATCTCAACATCCTCCACAATTTTATTATGAAAGAACGAGAAAATATCTTTTTTGATACTAGTCGGCTTCGAACACCATTCTCCATTAATCATCAAACCCGTGATAAAATTAGAGGCTTTCCGATTGTTAATCAGGGCATGGAAAAATTTTGAGTTTTCGTCTCCGTCGATGGCACACCTAACCCTCATCGCTGTTTAAGATCAAGGTTCTTTCTATCCCCAATTTCCTTTATCAATTGCCTTTCTTCTTCCTCTGATAAAATACGCGTTAAAGTCACAATTAGCATCAAATACATATTTACACATATAATTACATACTAATACAAGTCCCAACATATTAAAATATAACAACTTGGACTTTGATATGCATGCTAGGGTTTAGGGTCCGTACGGATGTTCATCTGAAACTGAAGGTTGTCACATTTGTAATGATAAAATCAAGTAAAAACATAAAATAACTTGGGAAAATTACCAAACTAGCCGCTTGACCAACCTTTTTACGAAAATAGCCATTTGACCGGGCTTAATGGACCTTCCCATCCAAGTGAACCCCTATTTTTATGCACCTTCAATCCAGCCACAACCAAGCGGACACGTGTCCCTTTAACCTGAACCGGCTTTATGCTGCCACGCCTGTCAGCCGAGCCGCTTCATCCCCAAGCCAAGCCGCTTCGCCCCCTGCCTGATTTATGCCGCTTTGTGGTACTGCCAAGCCGAGCCGCTTCATGGCCAAGCCGAGCCGCTTTGCCCCATTCCAAGCCGCTATACCCTGGATCTAAGCCGCTTCAGAATGCCACCTACCCCCAAGCCGTTTCAACCTATGCCCAAGCCGCTACACCCTGGATACGAGCCGCTTCAGCATCCCAGCTACCACCAAGCCATTTCAACCTATGCCCAAGCCGCTACACCCTGGATACGAGCCGCTTCAGCATCCCAGCTACCCCCAAGCCGCTACACATGTGTTTTTTATGTATAATTTCGTATGTATATATATAACATCTGGATTTTGCACACATTTGTTTTTTGTCTTCTCGTTATCTTTGTATGAATACATAGTTTGGTCACGTTTAGTATAACTCATGGGTGTTAAGTTTGTGATATACACCGGGGGAAAGTGGGAGGTTGTTAACGGGAACATCAAGTATGTTGCCGGTCACGATTGTATTACTAGACGTGGTTTAGAAGTTGAAACCAATTTTTCCTACATCACTTTTTTAAGTTATATTCGCAAGATGTGTGATATTCAAAATATTACTCGGATATCCTACCGGGTGTCTTCGTTTACAGATCCGATCGATATAATGAATGATAATGATGTTGTTTTTTTCTTTAATTTGGCTGAGAGTAAACCGTTTGAATTATTTCAGTTATATGTCATTCAAGAACCCGGTGTTGAGTCTTCTGATTGCGCATTTTTAAACAATTTCAAAGTTCCTGATTTAAATTTATCTTTTGATGAAAGTGATAAAAAAATTTTATGAAAACTGTACCCAATTATACTTACCGAGTAATAGCCAAGGCATATCTTCTATTGTGTTCGAGCCAGGCCACATTTTTAATAGCAAAGAGGAAATGAAACTTGAATTGGGTAAAAAAATGTTTGATAGAACGATTTGAGTTTAAAGTTGACAGATCGTCTAAAACACGGTACGAAGTGTCTATCTGTGTATGCTTATGGAGCATCTAGTAACAGACAAACCAATTAATCGACCCGGTCAAACAATTCAAAATTTTTTAGCATACAGACGTTTCATGGCCGATAAACTGTATTTTTGGCGATGTTTACCACGCCCAAATGTTGTTTAGTGATATTTATTTTAAATGTTTAATTATTTATATGGAATTATGATGACTTCGTTCTTATATAAACCCCCCAACATCCACACACACCATTACACCTTCAAAATAAACATAACTCACTATGAACACCAACATGGGTGTAGGTAACCAAGATCCTATCGAACCAGTGGTTTCCGCACCCCGTCGGCGATCCACTCGACGTCGACCGAACCCTCCTCCTTCGAACCAAATACTTCCCGCACCTGGGAGATTAACACGACGTCGTCTGAACCAAGAAACTACAAACCCACCACCTTCAATTAACTCAGTTGCAAACCAACCACTAAAAAACGAAAACATTGTTTATGAATATTACCAGCAAGAACATCCAGACGATTTAACAGATCAAGAGTTGAACTTGGCATACGATTTAGCAATGAGCACACTTCAAATTGCATCGCCAAACACTAATCAACCTAACCAGATTCTGGAGCAAGGAAGACCGGAAGGCTATGAAACGGACCCGGGAGAGGAGTACGTAGAATGGTGGGGGGAGGAGGACACTCGATGCCCAACACCGGAGAGCCCACTCGATGCCCAACACCGGAGAGCCCACGTCGTACATGTTGGTACTCGCCAAGATCTGACGGTCGTGACAGTGATCGTTCGGTCTCGCCGCCCCCATTCTTCTTGGGTGATTGGCCTTAGGAATAATCTATTTTTATTTCTTAGATTTTTAGTTTAATCGTACGTTTATATAAATGCTTGTCCGTTTGTTTCCTATCGTATCTTAATAAATAAAGTCTTTGTCTTATTTAATGTCTATTGCAATGTACATAAAATATAAAATTTATCATATATTAACGGGAAAATTACAATTTAATTTTACAAATTACGGCAACATTAAATTAAAGTGAGCTCCGGATTTTTAAGCTAATAATGATACCTGCAAATTAATAAAAATAAAAGTTTCCAAATAAAACCAGCGATGATGGTAGCCCATCTGGTTAGTGTGTGTGTTTGTGAGACGGAGGTCGCGGGTTCGATTCGTGTAAGGGGCGGATCATACAAGAGATCCCCTCTTTTTAAACCGGTCAAATCATAATTTTTACCTATGGCACTTGACTAACTGGACTAACGGAGTTCTTTAACTCAGTTGATTGATTCCTTTATTACATAATAACCTAGTTAAGTATCTAACTTAGTTATTATTTATTCCATATATGATTTAACTAACTAGGTTAGTTTAATCTAACCTTTCATTTATAGACGGCCTTCATAAAAAATGTATGGAGAAAAGAGTATTTTCATATTTTTTTGATGTTTTTTGATATTTTTTGATGTTTTTTGATATTTTTTTGATGTTTTTTGATTTTTTTTTATGTATTTTGATATTTTTTAAAAAATACTACTGAAGCGGCTCGGCTTGTACTTTAAGCGGCTCGGCTTGTACTTGTAGCGGCATGGCTTGTACTTGTGGGCAGGGGGCGAAGCGGCTTGGCTTGGGGATGAAGCGGCTCGGCTGACAGGCGTGGCGGCATAAAGCCGGTTCAGGCCAAAGGGACACGTGTCCGCTTGGTTGTGGCTGGATTGAAGGTGCATAAAAATGGGGGTTCACTTGGATGGGAAGGTCCATTAAGCCCGGTCAAATGGCTATTTTCGTAAAAAGGTTGGTCAAGCGGCTAGTTTGGTAATTTTCCCAAATAACTTTGTTTACAAACTTGTACACATTCTGAATCACATGACACGTTATATGTACAAAAATCTAACTTGGGCCGTCAAAGGTTGTCTGATGGTAGCAATTGATTTTTATTTTTTTCAGATTCCTTATAGTAGCGAGTTGGTCGGGTGAATAAAGCTCTTCGTTTTATTTTATTTTTTTGAGTTTATTGTTAAAAATAGCTTCTTCCTTTCTTTTTTTTTTTTTTTTTATAAATATTTTAGTTTTAGAACTTTTTTTCTTTTTTTGTTTGCTTTAGTTCTCATTACGTCTGCATTTTCATTTAGATTTTGTAAAAACCTGCCTTTTAAATATTATTAAAAATGGGCTCGTCCATTCGGCACGAATCATGAGTGTAACCACTGCTTACCAAATAGATTGAACATATGATTGTATCTTGTCTGTCTTTCTTGATTGACTAATTAGGTCCATTCAAAAAAAAAGAAAAAGAAGACTAATTAGGTGTAATATGGATTAAACCCTATCATAAATCATATATGTCGGGCCTAGAGCATTGAAGTTTAATTAAGCACATCTCATGGGTTTGATTATAACTTTCATCCATGATCCATTTATCAATATATACGCTATTTGAAAAAATGTCAATATATACTTCATAATTTATATATTAAACTTACTTAATTTATAAATAAATAGATGTTAATCAATTCTAAACAAACAATCCCTATAGATATCCATGATTTATTTAAGGTGATATTTGAGAGACTTCAAGTCCGGGACTAAAACATCCATGTAGAGTACTAAAGGGTTGGATGTCTATTTGTAAATGTAAAACCTTTAAATACTCGAGTTTTAGAGAGGAAGATCTTAAGTTCAAGTCCTACAAATGACAGTGACTGAAAGAAATTTGTCATTAAAAAAAACATCAATGTAGAGTGTTAACAAAATGAAAATAAAAAATAAAGAACATTCAAATATCATTCTTTATCTTTATAATTTAACTAAAAGTCACTAATTCTCTCTCATTTTTTTAAACCCTATCAGATTTCATTTCTTAATCATGGGTCTGTTTGATATTAGGTAATGAAATGAGTGAGAGAATAGAGTAGACAAATGCATGGAATGGACAAGGGAAATGGGAATAAAATGGATCATTCCATTCAATTATAATGTTTGTTTACTCATATGTGAATAGAATAAATCGTTATTTTGTACAGTTTGACAGGCAAAAAAAGATGAAGTAACTAAATAGCAGTAGTGGTGGTATTGGTGGTCGTGGTCGTGGTCGTGGTGGTGGTGGTGGTGGTGGTGGTGGTCGTAGTCGTAGTAGTAGTAAATATTATTATTAATATAATATAATAATAACAAAAATATAATAATATTAATCATAATGTATTTCTTTCCGTTCCTTGAAGCATAGTGGTTGTGCTTGGAAAATCATCGATTCATCTGCATCAGCTTGGTACCCAGATTGATTCTTAGCAATTTCCATATCTGTATGGTTAATAGATATATTTTGGAAAGCATCTGATAGCTCTCTAGCGCTCATACTGTTAGTCAAAAACAATAAAAATAACGAACTTCGAAAATCGAATATATAATATTTAATTAGTATCTCAGATTTCACAGAAGTATTTAATCTAATTTCTGACTACTAATTTTTAAGTATTTTCACAATACTTAATTAGCTTAAACCAATGACTCTGATACCACCTTCTGCACAACCCCCGACCCTACCCCGAGCGGGGAGCCGTGAGCAGATACAAGTGGTACCGGTGTTTGTTAAATTATCGCAGCGGAAAACTTATCTGGATCGGGTGTCAGGAAAAATATCAGAGTTTTAAAACACCGAAATTTTCATTTCATAAATTGTGGGTCAAAACTCGTATTTACATAAAGGATTTTCACAGAGATAAATCATTGACTACAAAAACACGTTTTATTCAGGTTTACATAGCCACTTATTTAAGTTGGAGTGCTTCATAGCACTTTTCTTTCTTCACAGTAAATCACCTGAAACGCGTTTTAAAAACATTTGGTCAGCAAAAAATTCTGGTGAGTTCATTCAATTGTATAAAACACATTTGTTATAATTACAGCATTAAGAGTTTTTACATTTGTTTATATATCTTTCAATTACTCAATCAGTATTTGTCACTCGGTGGCAGATCCTATGACTATGATCATATCACTCATTGGCTAACTCGTTGTCAAATAGTGAAGATTATCAAGTAGTGTATACAAAACCCCACATACCTTCAGTAATTTTAGAATATAAAAACTTAATCACTGTAAATACAACTTGGAAAACAAATAGGGTTTTTGAAAGCATTTAATAAAATAGAATGACTCACTTTGCAGATTTAAGGTGTCAGTACTAGCCTGATGATTTAATGCTTGTATTCCTAGTTAAACACACAATGCACACATATTAGTATATTAACTCAATTCAACTTTAACGATAATCACAAGACCCAAACCCACAACGAATAAAAAAGTATATCCGTATATAGGCAACACTTAAACATCCATTGGATCGGTTTCAGTCAATCGGACAAAGTACCGTACCGGTGATTCGAATTCAACAGGCAGAGTTTCAATGTTTCGAGTACAGTGGGTAGTACAGCAGAATTTCAGAGAAAGAAAGAAAGTTTTGAATGGTTTGGATTGTCCCGTTAACGTCCAATTTATAACTGTAGTTACATCTCGTCGCGTCGCGCGACCAAGTTAGCCTAACCCCTTCGAGTAGCGCGAAGGGCCTAGCTAGGGCATAGCTGGCATTAGTCAACAAGTAGGTCTGCCATGTGGACGACACGTGTCCGCCACGTGTCTCAGGCGGTTTACAAGTTCGTCGCGTCGCGCGACCAAATCACGTTAACACCGTCGCGTAGCGCGACGTGGTTGAAGGCAGAAGTTCTTCGTTTTTCATGCTGGTTCTCGTCATGCGTGCTTGGAGTTTCGGTTACAAGTTGTTGTGGTCTTTTTCGATGGTTGTGACAGATGCTTTGGCTTCTTTTGATGTTGTAATGTCTTGATGTTTGTCTATACCCATTATACTCGTCCCATGATCAACTTAACCATAACATCAGTCTTGGTGATGCCCCTCATATGAGTTCGCATGCCTTGGTTAGTGCTTACCAGAATGTTTGTCAGTCGATATCGGTCACATTGTGGGCCAAATGTAGCGACTATTGTTAACAATTGGATCTTTTTCTTGCCACATCAAGGTTTGAGTTTAGCAAATGGAAGACGTGTTTTATGAATATATATGTATCCCTAGAATATCGCTTTAACCTATATTTAAATTTGCGATATCATCAAAATAAATATGTGAAAACTGCAATCAACAAATATTATTAAAAAGCATAGCATAATGGTGAATTAAAGAATAATTTTGCTTACAATCTTGAACACATGGATCATATGATACATTACAAAACAAATAAAGACAACACATGATACCATCTTGTGTCTCTCTCACGTTTGACTAATTACTAATTAGGTTTTGGACGGATTAAATCTCGTCATATTCATTTGAATTAATGATGTCGGGCATAGGGTATTGAAGTTTAATTAAGCGCATAACGTGGGTTTAGTTAACACTGTTATCCATGTATCAATCTAACAATATATATAGTTATAGTTGTTAGAATTCAAAGCTTACCTTCTCATTAAGCATAACCAACTATATAAAGTGTACAACCAAATCTCCTCATATTGAGGAGAGATATACATCAATAATAAAAGATATTTTCCTATTATATACAATTGTCTATTACACCCCCGCAGTCGAAGCGAGAGGTGGCCGAATGCTGAGACTGGATCTGAAATCGTCAAATAACACTTTAGGTAAGCCTTTCGTGAAGATGTCCGCGACTTGAAAACGTGTGGGGATATGCAAGATCCGTACAGTACCTCGTTGAACCAGATCACGAACAAAATGAATATCCAGCTCAATGTGTTTAGTGCGTTGATGCTGAACTGGGTTCCCGGATAAATATATGGCACTAATATTATCACAATATACCAGACTAGCGGTGGTTAGAGGCCTGTGTAATTCTAGCAAAAGATTGCGAAGCCAATTTCTGCAACCACATTGGCGACCCCCCGATATTCTGCTTCAGCACTGGATCGAGAAATAACTGATTGACGTTTAGAGGACCATGAAATAATATTAGGGCCTAAGTAAACACAATAACCAGATGTTGACCGCCGTGTATCCGGGCACCCCGCCCAATCAGCATCAGTGTATGCTCGTAACGAGAAATCTGTAGATGCACCAATAGTTAATCCGTGAGATGAGGTACCTTGGAGATAACGAATAATTCATTTAAGAGCATTCCAATGGTCCACTTTCGGTGCATGCATGTACATGCACACCTGTTGAACGGCATAACAAATGTCGGGTCTCGTGAAAGTTAAATATTGAAGGGCTCCCGCAAGACTACGGTACAAGGTCGGGTCTTCATAGTCGGGACTAGAGGTAGAACCAAACTTAGGTTTGGTATCAACTGGTGTGGCAGTAGGTTTGCAGGAAGACATGACTGCCCTGTCTATAATTTCTTTCGTGTATGCCTGTTGAGAAAGAAACATATTGTTGCCTCGCCTGGTAACGTGAAGACCCAGAAAATGACTTAGCGGCCCGAGATCCTTCATGGCAAATTCAGCTGCTAGACGAGACATGAGCTGAACACGAAGAGAATCAGTCGATGTCGTCAGGATGATGTCATCAACATATATCAGAAGATACGCAGTGTTGCCATTGTGATTGTAAGTGAAAAGAGAATTGTCACATTTACTTTGTAGAAACCCCAAAGAGAGAACGAAATCAGTAAAGCGTTGGTACCATGCACGCGGAGCCTGTTTCAATCCATAAAGGGATTTCTGTAGTAAGCACACGTGATCAGGATGTTGTCGATGCCGGAACCCCATGGGTTGATACATATAGACAGTCTCGTTGAGATTACCGTGAAGAAATGCTTTGGTGATGTCTAGTTGATGAATCGGCCATG
>JARYGA010035830.1:0-14558 GCA_030545235.1 Helianthus tuberosus | reverse complement strand
AGTATGGAAGCGGAGAGTATGGTCTTGATATGTCATAAACCAATTAATGTGCAAATACACATAACGGGTCAAATAATTAGAATGTTACAATAAGCCGATAGGGCGTAATATAAGAATTTCATTAATCCGGATGTGGGATTTTAAGTTCGTATGATAGAAGGTGAATTTACAAGCATGTAGGAAGAAACGGGAGGTTAAACAGGTAAACGGTTCAAAAGTTACGCGCGTATTAGTGCGTACGGACGACGAAACGGAACTGCAGAAAAGTGATGTTTCTAGAGGGCGTCGCCGACGGGTCCCACCCCCGTCGCCGACGGGCTCCCAAATGTCCAATTTTGGCCGACGGCCTAACTGACTGGTTACGGGCGATTTCAGGCGACGGACGTTTTAAGAGGCCGTCGCCGACGGTCATGGAACCCGTCGGCGACGGGTTGTCTTTTCCCCTTTTCCGTTTTCTTTGTTTCGTACGTCCGAATGATTAGTAACGCATTCCGGTACATCGTTTTTCGACCCAATGGTTCATTAAGCTCCCGAAAAGCCCTTTTAGCACATTTGTAGATAGGCATGTATGTATGTATATGCGTATGTATGTCTTAGGTATGTATGTAGGTGTGTATATAGGTAGAACATATATGCACGCAAGCGAAAATGTACGAAGATATGCATGTACGTAGGTTTGTGTGAGGGCATGTAATGAGTATGTATGTATGCATGTATGTATGTAGGTATGTAATGTAATGTAATGTAATGTAAGTATGTATGTATGTATGTATGTATGTACGTATGTAGGTAAGTACGTATGTATGTATGTATGTATGTATGTATGTATGTATGTATGTATGTATGTATGTATGTATGTATGTATGTATGTATGTATGTATGTATGTATGTATGTATGTATGTATGTATGTATGTATGTATGTATGTATGTATGTATGTATGTATGTATGTATGTATGTATGTATGTATGTATGTGTGTGTGTGTGTGTGTGTGTGTGTGTGTGTGTGTGTGTGTGTGTGTGTGTGTATGTATGTATGTATGTATGTATGTATGTATGTATGTATGTATGTATGTATGTATGTATGTATGTATGTATGTATGTATGTATGTAGGAATGAATAGATGTATTTAGGTATGCACGTACGTAGGTACGTACGTATGTATGTAGATACGTATGTAGGAAAGCTGCTAATTGTGACCGTAAACGTATGTATCAGTTCGTATGAAAGTATGTACGCATGCATCCAATGAAATTGTGTACTAACGGTAATAATAGCGTGCTTGGAGAATGAAGTGTAACGCAGGAATACCAAAGAAGTCTCACTACGGATCATATGATCAGGATGGGAAGACTGGAATGTAAAGAGTTAACGAAACGAGAAGTAAACGTGAGCAAACCTTGTATGTTTATAATGTGTGCTAACGTTGTGAATTTTACGTGGTGAGCGCAGGTAGTATCAGTCATGAGGATATCCAAGGATTGGAGATCGAGGATCGAGTCACTAGAGAGATTGTACGGAAACGTTGAAGTACTTAATGTAGTAAACAAAAGCTATGTTTTTAATTAGTAAATAAGATGATGACGGATTTATGAATAAGATCTATGTTAAAGTTAAATTTAAAACAGGTTGAGGTATTTATAATGAAAGGAATTTTATGGTTCGTGTTTCCGCTGCGACTTTTGGTCATGTACGATTTAGGGTATTACATTATAAACTTCAAAACAAATTTTATAATCGATTATTTCTAACGAGCATGTTAGAAACGATTTAAAGAGTTTGATAGTTGTTTATTTTCTAACGAGCGTTTTAGAAACGATTTAACGACTTTGTCAATTGTTTATTTCTAACAAGCGGGTTAGAAAACGTTTATTTTATATAAACCAAAAACGGCTTATGGCAATAAATAATCGTTTAATTTTCTAATGGGCGTATTAGAATTAGTTTATCTTATAACCAACTATTTTAACGATTTGCAATCGTTAATTTCTAACGAGCGGGTTAGAACCGGGTTAACTATGATAAACTATTTAAGATGATTTGTAATCGTTTTATATATTTTCTAACGAGCATGTTAGAAAAGATTTGTGTTCATTTCTAATGAGCGTGTTAGAAAACGTTCATTTAAACCAAAAGTGAATAATTTTATTCGTTTTATTTCTAACGAGCGCGTTAGAAGCGGTTTACTTTATAAAAACCGAATATTTTGAATGTTTGTTCAACATTTAAATTCTAATTAGCATATTAGAATTGGTTATCATACAAACCACTCTTTATAACGATTGATAATCGTTATTATCTAACAGCAGTTAGAAATGGTTTGAATATGATAAACCATTTATTAAAACGATGTGTATTCGTTTTATTTTCAAACGAGCGAGTTTGAAATTGTTTTATTTATTAAACTATTATAAGGTTTATTGTCTTGATTTGTAATCAAAACATAAATATATAGTTTAATATTAAAACACTTGCAAAAACGAGAAATGTTTTGAACGAATAAAACATGTCTTTGCGAAGTATAAGTGATTCGATACTTCCACGAGAAGTATAATGTCTTGAACCATATAAAAGTCTTGGAGAGACTATTTTGTGAAAAACAACTCGATGTTGTTATAGAAATAATAAGTTGCTTAATTACTTGCGAGTAGTTAATTGTAAACAACTTTATACTTTGGACAACTTGTGATTATTCAAGTTTAGAGTTCCAAGATGAGGGAGTACCTCAAAACATGATACCGAACGAAATAATTGCATTTATTTCGGTAAAAAAGTGTTGAAGATAATAACACTTTGGCATTTGATGTTTAGACATCTTTAGTGTATCCGTTTTATTTTTGTCCACTTTTATTTTATTATAAATGGTAGACTATCGTTTGGGTTTATTTCACATAAACAAATGGTTTAAATATAATAAAAATAAATATTTATTTTGGACTACTAATAATTTGTCAAAAGGATACACATTTTGGTACTAAGTGTAAAAAGTAATTTACACAAACACAACGAGCGGGTTGTGATCATGACTTATGTAATAAGTCACAACTCAAACATCAAATGCATAACGGCGTCGTAAGAAACGTGGTGAATGGTTTGAGATGAAATGCACGAAAATGAGATATGTCATCTAATGTTGAGAGTATCAACATGGAAATGCACATATAAGTTTTCAAAGAATATAACATATGAAAGGAATATATGTTATTATTGTAAATGATTTTAATAAATTTAGCAAATTTATTAATGGAAATTTACAATAGTGATGGACTTGTAGATGTTTCTACCACCATCAATGTTGTTTAAACTATGTGGAGGCTTGGTCCTCAATTTGGGAGAGTATCCCAAGACATGGTATTAATGAAACAACAACGTAAATGTATAAATCACTAGAGGCATACGTGAATGTTATGTTGTTGAGAGTCAATCTAATTGGCTATATCTCAAGACTCAAGTGATTTTATACAAAGATTTTTCATCAAAGTGACTTAGATTAAGACTTATGTTTAAGTCTTTAGGAAGTCAATGGCGAAGCCTTGGAGATAAAAAGGAAAACGAGTTATGATCCTAATGGATGAAGTTAACTATGGTTTTGAGGCCTTCCTAAAAACCGATGGTTTTGAAATGGTGATATAAAATTTCATTATTGTGTCTAAACTAAGAAACGAATGTTCGAAAGAGATAGTGCGTTATCTCTTAAGGCTGTGAAGAATCGAAATGATGCATCTTCTGTTCACATGCTAAAGTATTGTGGTCTAAAGCATGCTAGACTAATACTTGTTAATTTATATGCTCGACGGAGATTAAATTAAGAGTAAAATGCACGGATAGTCCCTGTGGTTTTGCAAAGTTTCAGCTATAGTCCCCAGCTTTTGGAAATTACACTCATAGTCCATGTGGTTTGACCAGTTGTTACTCGTATAGTCCCTGAAGTGGATGAGGGTTAGTTTTCTCAGTTAATTGGATGTGAAATTACAAATACACCCTTATCATTAAAAAATTATTAACAACTCATATATTTTAGAAAGACTCTCTCACTCTCAAACACACACACACCCTCTTTACTCTCTCTCCCCCACCAGCACCACCCACTTCCACCACCACACCACCACCGAACCCCCACCCCATCTTTCATCTTCTTCAACTGTGGCCGGCAACCACCATGAACCCTCCACCGTCATCGTCACCATCTTCTGTAGCCTTCGGCCTAACCTACAACCCCTCTCCTTCTTCACTATTTTCCTAACAGGGCACTGCCACCGCAGTCCGAATTCGGATCTGAAAATACGAGCGCAAATTTTAGTCCCCAATGGATCGGCTGGTGCTGGACATTCTAGTCCCCAAGTTAATTGTGCAAATCTTAACCCTACATCATCAACTAAAATCGAAAGAAATGTAAGCAGTGATGGGGTTGTCAAATTTAATTGATAGAAACACTTGCCCAGAAAGATATTATTCTTACTAGAATTAGCTGTTTAAATTTCAAATTGAGTCGGTTCACATGATTAGTTTTTTGAGTCTTGGTAGGATAAGCATGATATAATCAATTATTAATTTTGAGTAAAGTAACAAGTCCTATAAGTTATCGATTATCTTGTAATTTGTATTCAAAGTTCAAATATTATTGAAATTTGAAGGTTAATAAAAAAGTGTCACAAGAAATTATTGCAACATCTTTGTATGTACTTGTGGTGTGAACAGACTAATTTCCGTTGATTGAAACTCACTTGCAGACGTAACAAGGGTGGGGTGGGGTGGTGGTGGGATTGTGTGGCAGAGGTGGTCGGTAAGAGTATCCGGTCAGGTCAAACGTTGGTAGTGATGGGGTTGGGGTGGGGTTGGATGGTGGGGCCTCTTAGAATTTGTTATTTTAATGAGAAGGGTAGTTTGGTAATTTCGCATCCAATTAACTGAGAAAACTAACCCCCATCCACTTCAGGGACTATCCGAGTAACAACTGGTCAAACCACAGGGACTATGAGTGTAATTTCCAAAAGCTGGGGACTATAGCTGAAACTTTGCAAAACCACAGGGACTATCCGTGCATTTTACTCTTAAATTAACTTTAAACATTCAAAATATGTGATGACACAAGAACGAATTTTGTTCTAAAACAAAACTATAAAGATAACTTCATTTTAGTCCTAAAGGATAGTTAATTAAAATGCAAGCAATGTGGGGGGAGGAACCATTTAAGAAACAAACCCTTTAGGGTATGAAGAAATGGTAGTTGAGAAGTTTTCTCAAACTCGATATGAAAGGGAGAACCTTTCATCACCCCATTTGTATGTTATCCAAATACACTTAAATGTGGGGGTGACTTGCATTTAAATGTGGAAATGAGAGTTGAGAAGTTTTCTCAAACTCTAAATGAAAGGGAGAACCTTTCATCATTCCATTTGGATGATATCCAATTACACTTAAATATGGGGGTGACTTGCATATATTGCAAACGCATGACCAAGTGGAGTACACAATGGTTATATGGAGTCAATCGAGTAGATTGGACTCGAATGCCAATTGGTTAGATTCAAAATCTAGTAAGATGTCAGTCATGACACACCAAAGGCATGGTGAAAACGTGTCTAGCCATGCATTGAGTTTCATATCATTCTAAAGACAAGGTACATAACTGGATCCAAGTTGAGATCACGAGTTATAAGTCTTAAGAATCGACTAAAAGGCAAAAGTGACTAGCGAGTCAAGAACACGTTAGAACAACTGATCTCAATTTAAATTGTCGTTGGTGACTTAGCGAAGTCAAAGATAATTTTGGATCCAACAACCAGTGGGTTGATAAGAGATCAGGTTGTGGAATGGGACTAAAGCCATGGAAAAAGGGACATGAGGGAAACCTAACCTAGTTGACTGGAGATCCCAAGATCTAGGTTCAATAGGCCAACTTAATCATGAACCAAAGGGTAGTCACTGTGGGGGCATAGCTAATATATATGTTTATATATAAGCTAGTGTATATGTTAATATATCCCCCCAAAACTATTAAAGGGTGTTTAAATACGTCCTAATCCATTCCTATAATATCCAGTGACATTGTTGTGAGGTTAAGCATAATATGTGATTTAATGATTTGTGTAAATCATAGTAAACCATAATGCTTTTAATGATTTAAAGGGAAATCACCTATGTTGGAGAGAAGTGTGGTCGCTTCGAATGGAATTAGGGCATATTTCCTAGAGCTCCCGTAGAACCAGGAAAATGCTCCATGACCATTATTGGAGACGAAAATGAGGAGATGGCCCGGCTAGGGAAAGTATTGTGTGAATGTATATTGTCGTTTACACAAATGGGGGGTTGTTCAAGGACATCACGTCTACAAAACCCTAGTAGGCTAAGTATGCTTCACAAAGGAAGGTTCAAAGGCTACACCTACCTATCCTGCAATACTCGACTGTCGAGTTTTCATCGGGGAATTTTGTGTGTTTTAATCGATCTCCATTCATGTGGGGGATTGTTGGAAATTTTAGTGAAAATGAGTTTTTCACTAAATATTTTGGACATCAATAATATTTATATATGTGTTGTATAAATAATTATTTATGGTTTGTGTTCAAATTATGTCCAAATAGAGCTAAGATGAATGAGATATCGAAGCTTGAAGTTGTATGTTTGGAATAAACAAAGATGAATAAAATGGATTAGTTTTGTCAACTTGTCCCACATGGGTGGGATGACAAAACTTAAAGTGGTTTATAAGGAGGAGCACTCCTTGTATATTGTTTCCTTAAAGACAAACACCAGTGGGGACTCTAAAGGGTGCGGAGCACCCTTACTCGTACACATATGCGCGCGTGTCGTGGGCTATAGGCCCTATGTAGTGCACTTTGAACTTCACACACCGCCTTTGTATTTTTGTCCATGAGCGCGTGGTCAGATACATGGCGGGTCCGCTTATGGCGCACCCTTGGGTGGCGTAGGCGGATGCCATGGAATGTCGATGCGGCGCGAGCTCCTTAGGCGCATGGCGCACGTCATTGGCTAGGGCGGAGATCGCATGTGGCGCATGAGTATGGATGGCGCATGACTGGGTGGCGTCCTGGTATGCGTAGTGGCATCCGTGTGGTGCATGAGTATGGATGGCACATGACCAGGTGGCGTCCCGGTACACGTAGTGGCATCCGTGTGATGCGCGACTCCATATGGCGTGGCGTAAGGTCCATGTAGCATGATGCATGGAATGCCAACTCGGTTCAGGCAGTAATAGAAGTACTAGTTGGACAATAGCCATGATGCGGGTCCGTGATGGAGAGGGTGAAACCCGAGCTTTAGAGTGTCTAATTATCATGTTTTATGTGTATTTGATGTATGGAAACAATTGGGGAGGTAAGCGTGCATCTGAACCACCTTGAACATCAGGTACGGTCTGGCTGAAGACCTAAAACTTAGCGCTCTCGGGAGGCAGCCCGAGGATGTAGAGTAGTGTACTTTGGTTTGGTTCGTTTTGGTTCGTTTTGGTGTGGTTGTGTTTTGACAGGTTCTTGATTCAATCATCACGTATGCAACAATTCAAGTGTGGGGATGTTTTGCAACATCCCCGGTGAGATATCAAAGAATCTATGGAATGCGTCTATTCCGGTTAAAGCACAACAGCAGCATCACTACAGACACATGATCAGGTGCATGTGTTTATCTATCTTACTTTGTTTTTTGGTGTGTTTTTGGTGGTGTGAACTTTTGTTTTGTTTAGGGGATGTGTTTTGGTTGTTTGTGTTGAGTTAGCCGCTCATTTAGGATAGTTGGTTTGTTTTCCCGGGCTATATTTTAAAAGCACCATACATTGGGGACAATGTATCCCAAGTGTGGGGATGGGGGAGCCCGAGAAGGGATTTGTGGATAAAGCTTTGAAGCAATTGAAAGTGGTTGAAATCGATGAAAATTGGTGAAAATTGAAAATTTTGAAAATTTTAAAATTTTTCATCGCCTTAAACAAGCTAATTGGATACGAAAACCTGAAGTTTCAATCACTAATAGGCTTCTTACTGGTAGTAGACTAGATTAGTCCCTTGTCATGGTTATCCCTTTAAGTTTCATGAGAGTAGGTTTGACAAGTGTTTTATAGGAAACGAGTTGAGAAGAGATGTCTATCTAGGGGTAACATGTTTTTAATTGCATATGCTACATGTCGTCAACCTTTTTACCTTTTCTTGGTGAGATTTTGAGCCTGTAGACGGATAGGATACATTATATAATGAATTCATTTGTTGAGTGCAGGCTACGTGTTTTTCTGTGTTAGAACTTGTATGATTCGATGCATGCTGAGACTGTGGGTTTGACATGTGCACATGGATGATAAAGGCATTAGGATTTTCCTGTTACACCCTTTTGTGTTTGTGTTTCTTTCGTGTTATTCACCAATTTCCCTTAGTAGCCCTGTTGAGCCTAACTACCTTTCGTTTGTTCTCCTATTGTCTATTGTGAAAAACCGATCGTGATGATATTGTTATGAAAAAGAAAAAAAAAATTGAAAAAAAAAAGAGAAAAACAAAAATAGAAAAATATGTAGAAAATGAAAAGAAAAGAACAAAAAATAGAAGTATGTGAATATCGTATATGTTCTTGGGTAGAAACCAACCCAATAGTTTTAGTAATTATTGTTTGAATAAAATTATCACGGTTTGGTTATTGTTTGTGAGCCAATTAGAAAAGAAAAAGAACCTAAAACTATTTTCCTACCTTTACCCTAAGCCAAAAACCCAAAAGTCCTTTTGATATGTGCCATGTTAGATGATACGGTGGAGGTGTGATTGTCATACAAGCCTATGATTGCATGATTTCATGTTTGCTTTTTGAGTGTTTATATACTAGCACATTACACGCTAGTCCATATATTAACCCGAGAGGAGAGTACATTGTAAGGGGTGTCTAGCATGTGATTAATTGTAAACATGTTAGTTTTAGATAGACAAGCCTTAAGTTTTTGAAATTGCATCATTTACTTGTCAGACTGTCAATCTCGATTGTGTCAGTCTATGGGATGGGTATGACTTGGGACTGAACAGGTTGAATCGGTTAAGAGGTTTAGAGGTGTTGTTGCTATGGTGACTAGTTCTAGTTGGTTTGCTTGAGGACAAGCAAAGGCAAGTGTGGGAATGTGATGGAGAGGGTGAAACTCGAGCTTTAGAGTGTCTAATTATCATGTTTTATGTGTATTTGATGTGTTTACTTGTGTAGAATGAAGTGACTATGAGAATTTGGTGTTTTGCAGGTAAAGCACGTAATTCGGTGCAATTATATGGGTTAAAGATGAAGTTGTAAGCATATGATGGGATATCGCAGTTCAAGGATGGATGTTAAAGCTTGTTAGTGTGATATAAAGGCTCACGAGTGAAAGAAGTGTGGAAAAGTGAAGTTTGGGGACTAACTCGGTAATTTATGAAAGTTGTGTGGATCTTATATGTGCAAAGATCAAGGAATAATTAAGTTCAGGGGGTGTTTGGCAATTTATGGAAAGTGTGTTATGCTTACATATGATGGGAGAGTGAAGACATAAGGTACAGGGACTAATTTGTTAATTGTTGAAAGTTGAAAGTCAGGAGAAAAGTTGAGGGGCTTGTCTCGATCATAGGTTATGATAAACAACTCGTAGCTTACGGGTCATTTGCGTTATTTGGAATGTTGGACAGAAGTTGTGTTTCGTAGCCTACAGTTTCTGTTTCGTAACTTACGGTGTGGTGAGGATCAAGAAACAGAGTTTCTGTTTCGTAGCTTACGGTTACTTAACGTAACTTACGATTGGAATTAAAAGGCAACATATGGAATCTCACAATATCATAAGTGGGCCGAGACTTATCACATACATCAAGACAAGACATCATCAGTCCGCCTACGCACATGCGCGACCAAGAAAACTGGTCAACCACCAGTGAGTTAATGTCTAAATGGTCTCAACTCATTTAATTCTGTCATGAATGGAAATGAGCGTTTTGAGTTGACCACTTTAATCCATTTGATTGAACCTTAATATTGTATGTTACAATATTAAATATCTTGTTTAGTACAAGATTAATGAGAAATTAAAATCTATTGATTACAAGGTTTAATATCTTGTTTAATTGTCTAACTTATGACAATATTGATTGAGTTTTAATTAGCTCTTTATGTGTATGATTATAAAAAGAATGAGGACTCATTCTAAAAAGATATGAGAGAGATACACAAAAAGGAGGTTCTTTTTGTTCCATAGAATTTTAGAGAGGAGCACTCTCTAAATTATCCTTTTATCAACTTCATCTTTTCCATAACACCAAATTATACCCGGTGTAATCTCGGGTGTGAGAGCCATCTCCGGCTGTACAACTACTGCTTCGGTTGTTGTATCCTGGAAACATACCGTCTGAGATGAGGCGCGGAATCTGTTTTAAGGGCCCCGTGTCAAACAAGATCCTCAACCAAAATCGTCAACGATAGTTTGTTCATTCTTGCAGCGGAGGTTCGTACAAGATGGTGCGGTTGAGGTTCTTCCAAAGACGCTGGCTTGAATCAAGATTGGTACAATGTATTTGTTTTTTATTTATTTTTCATATAGTCTTGTAACCGGATTGTACTATCATATTTCCTATGAATAACGAGAGTCTCGTTATTATATATTTTGTAATATATTTTTATAAAAAGTGAACCTAGTTCCTACATGATGTTCCCAAATGACATGCTTTGTTGGTGATGATATATCATTGACACCCTAATCAAATTTTATGGAGCTCGATTGGTGTCACACCCCGACCACGTGGAACATACAAAACGTGGCGGAAATGTCGGGGAGTGTTGTAACAGAATTAATTGTTTCAAATCCATGGCAATTGAAGTTTCGTTTTATTGATAAAAGTGTTACAATGTCTTAACAAACAAAGGAATACAACATAATTAACTAGTCTTGCATCTTTTATTGTCACTAAAGCCCAAGTCTGCCTATGTGTATCTTGATCATCTTATGCAACAGTTCCTGAAAAACACATGTGAAAATAGGTACGTCAGCATAAAAATGCCTGTGAGATACATAGGTTTTGTGAAAATAGGTTCCATGACTTATGTTTGAGAAAATGTTTAGTCATGAACCTTGTAATTTGCTTTGTTTTGTAAATCATTTGAAAAACAATGAGTTCAGATGATATGTATAAATAAGTGAATAATGCATGGTTAAATGAATAACCAAGTAAGATGAGTTTGTAAAAGATAAGTTGTTTGTAAAACAATGTCTTGTGAAAAGTATGTTAATTGTATAAAATGTTCTATGTCTCAACTTGAAATGATTTAAATAACGCTACGACATGTAATACCATACAAACACTTATATATAGGAAGTACCAGCGGCGTATCCACCATGTTTGTATCATATTACACACGCTTCGTTACTTAATCACTTAATCAAACCAATCTACCAAAGTAAAATGTTCATGTCTAATGTAAATCATGTAATAGGTATCCGATGTGATTTGTATAAATAAATGTAAGGTTAAATGAATAACCTTATAGTAGCATATTTAAAAGTATACTTTAGATTTGTAAGTAACATAATAAACTATGTTTTGGTTTCATAAATAACATATCAACATATGCTTTTGATGTGATAAATAACATATTAAACTATGTTTTGGTTTTGTAAATAACATATCAAAATATGCTTTGGATGTTTAACAAAATATATGTTGGTTTTGTACGATACCACACATGAGAGTATATCAAAATATACTTTAATAGTGTGATTTAAGAATTCATTCAGACCTGGTGCATCAAGATACACCTTTGAGACTATAGAAATACCAAAAAGGCAATTCCTATTTGGATGGAGCAACAAATTGGTTTCAGACATTCCATGACAACAGGAATGGGGTGTCAAATCCTATAGCGCTATATCATACTAACAATCGGTCTGGTGAACATAAAATAAGTACAATTCAACATTTTATTTTATGTTCTTTGAGAAATCAATGTTTAAATCATAGATAGTTATGTAATTTGTCAAATGATAAGTAATAACTTGTATGATCAAATGTCAAAATGTAAGTATGTGATGAAATCAGCTGTACTAAGTAATGCACACAATGGGCACACGTAGCATGAAATGTAATGTAAAATGATGTACCAAGTATGCTAAGTTAACATACGAAGCAGAAAAGTCATGTAAATCAATGTACTAATAGTGTACTAATGAACATAACAGGTATATGATGTGAAAACAGGAAAGCACGAAAGTAACAAGTAGGCACATGTGTTTCACCCCAAAACAGTTTGGAAAACAGTAAAAGAGGGGTTCTATGTACTCACTTGAGATTGCTCAGATGTCTAATGATAATCACCAAGCAATGCTAGAGATCACGGAATCAAACGGCACCTAACATAGGTAGCTATGTTAATAAACCGGACCTATATCGGAAGACTGGGTAGCATTAGGGTTTGTAAACCAAATGAGTGTTGGAACTCATATGATATGGTTTAACAAAGCCTACATACTAAATGAAACTTAACCTCAGTGATATCGACCCATTACGACCCGTTTAGGTAGCTTATGCTACTTTAACGCGTCGTTCGCGTAAAACGCGTTCGGAACGCCTAACCAGCCCTATGACAAGTGTTATATGCCTAAACATGTTACATAATCAGTTATGTGACAAAGGTTTAGGTTACATATGCTTAATTACCAATTATACATGAAAAGGGTATACTGGTAATTTACCTAAGGCATATAAACTACCTATCATACAACTACTTAAACGATGTGACCATAGGGTATAACCTCGGAAGGTTATTCCCTACCTACTATGGTCACCTAATGTGTTTGGTCGGATCCTAATGATCGACCAAACTGGGTCGGGTTCGAGGTATAAGCGATTCATCAGATCGCTTACCCTACGACCCTAGACAACGTGGTAATCAGTGGGCATAGTCCCAAGGGACTATGACCAACGTGATTACACTCACGTTGCGAAGTTCAAAAGAACTTCGCATTGACCATTACTGGTCAACGCTGAAAGTCAAACAAAGTTTGACTTTCTGACTCGAAAAGCAGTAAAATAAGGAAAAGAACGAAAGAATACTTACGAAGGGTCCCCGAATGCTAATCCCGATCCAAGAACTCAGGTATGAAACAATGGTTTCAACTTAGAGCTCTCAAAATCAGAATTCTAGTGGGTTTTGATGTTGTGTGGGTTGGGTATTTATAGGAATACCCTAACCGTTAGGATCGTTTGTCGAAAATCGTGCCTTAATCATGTCCGTACAAGTGTCGGAATGTTATGGTGCCTAAATTGCCACTAACCATAGGGAATCAACACTTGGCAAGGGATTTGGGAGTGGATAACAACTGTAAACAGCTGTCGATACATCGAATCCGGTCCCGAAAATGCGAAAAATGAGTTTTCTGCATGTTTCTGCCCCAGACTAGGCAGTCGCGTAGCGCGACGGTGAGGGCCTAGGCAGTCGCGCTACGCCACTGACCCCCCAGTTTCAGAAAAGTTTCAAAAGTGGCAGGAATGGTCCCTGCACGTGTTTAAGGCCTTTTTCGATGCGTTTGAACCCCGTTAACCTCATTTCAAGGCTCTAAAATGAAGTTAAAGTATAGGGAACTCAAAACATACTCAAAAATATGCCGGATGATGGTTCGTTTGGTCGTACGAACGCGATGTTCGCTTAATTACGACGGAATGCGCACAAGCGCGAAAAACGATCCAAATGACGCGACGAATGGATTTTTCTTATGGCGAACACTAAAATATAATATAGTCATGCTTTCATAAATTTTTGGATGTCCGGATGTATTCAGAACGTAAGTTATGCGCGAAAATGCAAACCTGTGCACTTTTTGACACTTTTAGTCCCTGAATGACCCAAAAGTTTATTTTAGCACACCGAACCCCTCAAAGCCTATTTCTAAGCTATGTAAAGGATATTTAAGGTGTGTTTAACTTATGGTCATGTTCCGGAATGTCTGTTATAGTTCAAATTGGCATACTTTCGCAGTTTGTCAACTTTAGTCCCTGTAAGCGAATTAACTTGTTTTTGCCATACCAAAGCCTTTAAAACTTATTTCTAAGTTATGTAAAGGTTATTTAAGGTATGTTAAGCCTATTTCACTATTCCGGAGTGTTCGTTGGATTAAACTGGTTATATTTACGCATCAAAGCGCGTATAACCCTCCAGAAAGCGATTTAAAGCTTAAAATCAAACAAGAGTTGATATGTGTAAAAGATACACATAATTTTACAAATCCCAAGTATGAAATACAATATTTCATTGGTTTGGAATTTGTTTGACGGTTGTAGTGACACAGGTGTTACAATTGGTCTCTTTGTGTACCGAAATAAATTAATCCAGGTCCTAAGCTTTCATGAAAAACAGAAAATTATACAAACCCACTACTGGGTTGAACTGGGTCAGGTTGCCCACGCTAAGTTGTCATAACTTACATCAGCCGGTGAGAGGCACACCCCGATTAATATTAGACATTGTACGAGAAAGCATCTTGTCAGGTCGTGGGTGCACTATCGTGTATGCCATCACGGCAACACGGTGGTAGGCAGAGGTCATACCAAAAAAGTTGTTGAAGTAAT
>JARYGA010035829.1:0-39214 GCA_030545235.1 Helianthus tuberosus | reverse complement strand
CCTTCAGGTATAAGTCTTTTTTGCCTTTGAATTTGCGTGTGTCTCACAAGTATGTTGATAATATTTGTATACTTGTGTTCTTCTTGAAAAAAGGGTGAAGTGCGGACCCGGGGGGCCGCTATTGAGGAAGTTTCTGCCCGTGCTGCTGAAGCTGAAGTGCGGGCAAGAGAGGCTGAAGAGGCTAGAGATAGCCTTGCTTCATCACTTGAGCTGCTCAAGGCTGACCGTGAATGGATGCGTATGCGCGGGATCGGGCATGTAAATATCCGTTGCCTTTGTTATTTTTGTTATAGGTTTGCCTTTGATAACCTTTGTATTCTTGTTTCGCAGATTGTTACTGCCATCCTTGACGCACCTGAGAATGTATCAGGTGTTAATGAGATTAAGTAGCGTGCCCGGGATGCTGGTTTTAAAGCTGGCTATAATCGCTGTATTGGCCATATGAATGTTGTAGCCCAGGGCGGATATACTGATGAGCGATCCGGGTTCCACGGTGTGGATACTGAAGCGCTTCTTGATGCTGCGGTTGCGGCGTATAACGACACAACCCTTTCCGGTCTTGAGGATCTTGAAAAGTGTCTAGAAGCGGAGGACTATGTGGACCGCTTGCGAGTGTTATACGCTGATGAAGAAGATGAGGAAAAATCTACTGTGGTGGGCAAGGATGGTGAGGGTTCCAGCGGCACAAAGAAAGACTAGGCTGGCATGCATGCCTTTTTTGTTTCCTCATGTAAATGTTAAAAAACTTTATGTAAATTCCCTGTGCACCGCGCAGGTGTAGGAATTTTTTGAATATAACGAATTGTTCTGTTCAATTTGTACAAGTGTTTTTACTACTTGCATGTTTGAATTTGTATGAGTTTAATGTTACTGTGAGTAACACTAAATCTGTAATTGCCTTTTGCATATCTAGGTGATATGCAAGTATGAAGAATTGTGTCTGGTCGGACAAACAGTGTTGTCATTGCTGGCCTATTATAATAGTTGCGTGTGGTTACCACTCTGTGTGGGTATCGCGAATGAGGATTTGGCTAATCTATTTTTGTGGATACCGCAGAGTGGAACACGCATGTGTAATAGAAATAAATAAACAATATTGCATTGAATCGTCTATTTATTTATTTGCAAATGGCCTGTGGCCCGATAGGTTACATGGTGAATGTAAAAAACATGGCTTGCATATAGCAGCGTCGAAGCTGTTGTGCATTCCATGTGCGTGCGATCGTTTCGCCTTCTAATGTTTGAAGTTTATACGCGCCTTTGTCCAGGACCTCTTGGATGAGGTAGGGTCCTTCCCACTTGGGGGCAAGTTTCCCTGGGCGTTCCGCGTTAGATGCTTCATTGTCACGAAGGACGTAGTCTCCCGGGTTGAAAGTACAAATGCGGACGCGTGCATTGTAGTACTTTTCAAGTTTGGTTTTGTATTTGGCCTCGTTGATGGCAGCGTTTTCGCGCCTTTCATCCAAGAGGTCCAAGTCAACCCTGCGTTCCTCATTGTTGTCTATCTTGTTGATAGCCAACATTCTAGGTGAGGGGAGGCCTACTTCCGCGGGGATCATCGCTTCAGTGCCATAGACCAGGCTGAAGGGTGTCTCACCGTTGCTTTTTTTGGGCTTGTCCTGTGAGCCCATAAAATACTTGGGAGTTCATCAACCCAGCCACGTCTGGCTGTTCCCAACCGTGTTTTGATGCCTTCCACTAAGCTTTTATTGATACTCTCGACTTGGCCGTTCCCTTGCGGATGCGCCACTGAGGAGAATATGTGTTCAATGTTTAGCTCTTTTAGCCATTTTTGAAAGTCATCGGCGGCGAAGTTGGTACCGTTATCGGTGACGATGCACATTGGTAGACCGAAACGGCAGATGATATGTTCCCACACGAATTTTCTTGTTATCATAGCGGTGGTTGATGCAAGTGGCTTTGCCTCTACCCATTTTGTAAAGTAATCAACAGCCACTATGATAAATTTCACTGCACCGGGTGCGTCTAGAAATGGTCCCACCACATCGATTGCCCATTTTTGGAATGGCCATGCGGTGGTGACGGGGATCCGGTTGTTCTTGGGACGCAAGGTCTTGGGAGCACGTCGCTGACAATTGAAACACTTGCGTAAGACTTTGACTGCGTCCAGGTGCATGCCGGGCCAATAGTACCCGGCGTTCATGATTTTGGCCACGACCATGCGTGGGCCTGCGTGTATGCCACATATTCCCTCGTGAATTTCTTTGATAAGGTATATGGCATCTTGGGGGTTGACGCATTGTAGGAGTGGCCCCATGTATGATTTACGGTATAAGATACCGTCTCCCATTTGGTAATGACACGCTTTGTATTGTAGTTTGCGTGCTTCTGCCTTGCTTTCGGGAGTAACACCTGATTGTAAGATACCGTCTCGATGCGTACCTCTTTTGCCAGGTGTTGGAAGCTGGTGGATGCAAGTTTTGATAGTGCATCCGCAGGTTTGTTATCACTCCTGTTAATATGGCGAATATTGAAGGAGGTGAACCTTGATTTCAGTTGCAAGGCATGTTCGAGGTAGAGGATCATGATATCCCCTTTTGCGGCATAGTCACCGCGTATCTGTCCTGCAACCAGTAGTGAGTCGACATGTGCTTCCAAATGTTTGACGTCGAGTTTGACTGCCAAACGCAGCCCTGCCAGTAGAGCCTCATACTCCGCTTCGTTATTCGTGCTTTTTAAATCGAGGCGGATTACGTAGGTTAGCTCTTGGCCATCGGGGCTGACAAGTCGCAAACCTGCGCCAGCACCATCTTCGTTGGATGCACCATCTGTATATAGTGCCCAGGTTTCTGCGGAGGATGGTGGTGATGTAGGGTTTTGTTCTTCTTCGCATTCTTGAATGCGGTTTGCTGGTACTTCAGCAACGAAATCAGCCAAGACCTGGCCTTTGATTGCGGGGCGCGACTTATAGTTCAGTGAAAGTGCGCCCAGCTCGATTGCCCATTTTGCCAACCTCCCAGAGATGTCGGGTTTGGATAGGATCGGGCCGATCCTGTAGTTGGTTAACACTGTGATGACGTGGTTCGCGAAGTAACGTCGTAAACGTCTCGATGCGTGCACTAGTGCCAGTACCAATTTCTCCATGATGGAGTACCTTGTCTCTGGGTCGTTGAGCATTTTGCTGATGTAGTAGATGGGTGTTTGGACTCCTTCCCGCTCCACTATGAGTACCGCGCCTACCGCGTTGTCCGCGGCAGACAGGTATAGAATAAGTGGCTCATCATTTCGTGGTGCGGTTAAATTTGGGAGCTGGATCAAACACTCTTTCATCTCCCGGAAAGCTTTTTCGGCCTCTGCGGTCCATTGGAATTGTTCCTTTTCTAGGGAGCTCCGCAGGGTCTTGATGAAAGGGTATGCCTTAGCTGCGTGGTTGGCTAAGAATCTGTTTAGTGCGGCTAGCCTGCCGGCTAGTCGTTGCATTTCTTTCATCGTAGAGGGCGACGGCATGCGTTCGATCGCCTGAACTTTTTCCGGGTTTACCTTGAATCCATCTTTGGTTACGATGAATCCGAGGAATCTGCCTTCTTCCATTCCAAACGAGCATTTCCCTGGATTAAGCTTCATGTTGACGCTTCGCAGAGTTTGGAATGTTCTTTCGATATCGTTGAGCATGGTGTCTTCCTCCATGCTCATGACGACCAGGTCGTCCATATAGATTTCGACACTTTTGCTGATTTGATCGCGAAAAGTGTCGTTCATCAACTTTTGATAGGTTGCGCCCGCGTTGCGCAACCCGAACGACATTTTGGTGTAGCAGTAGTTCCCGGTAGGAGTGCGGAATGCCGTTTTGTCTTCATCTTTGATTGTCATCTGTACCTGGTGGTAGCCTTTGTAACAATCGAGGAAGCACTTCCATCGAAATGGTGCGAGGTTATCGACCTTCTCCTCGATCTCTGGAAGTGCGTAACAATCCTTGGGGCAGGCCTTATTGAGGTCTTTGTAATCGACACACATGCGCCAGCCCCCGCTTGGTTTTTCTACCATGACTGGGTAGGACAGCTAAGTCTGGTATTTGACTTCCCGCAGGATGCCTGCGGAGAGCAGTTCCTGTACCTGCTCTTCCATCGCCGCGTTTTTTGCTGATCCAGGGTGGCGTTGGCCTTGGATCACCGGCTTGATACCTGGCATGGTATTCAAGAAATGTTGCGCGATTTCGCATGGCACCCCTGTCATGTCTGCGGGTGTCCATGCAAAAATATCTTGGTTCCTGAAGAGGAGTTGCTTCAGGCGCGCTCTGATGGTAGGTGTCAAGGCATGGCCCAACGTTACCGTTTGCTCTGGGTGTCTTGCGTTAAGCACTCATTTTTCTGGTTGCGTGTTGGGGGTGGGCCTTCCTACCTTGGCTGGACGCAGGTCGTCCGTAGACATAACTTCTCCTCGGGCGTATATTACCGCGACCCCCGTCTCGGTTGGGAAACCAATGGCAGAGTGAGGGACGGATGTGATCATGTTGAAGTCGCCCTGGGACTCTCTCCCGAGAAGTACGTCGTACTTGGAGGTGTGCGGTAAAACCATGAAGTTTACCTCCTCCGTTCTTGTGTGCCTCCCGTTGGTGAGGCGCACAGGAAAGGTAATTTGGCCCAGGGGGAATACGGTTTCCCCTGCAAACCCGGCCAACGGGTAGTCCGCTGGCTGCAGTCGATCTTTGTCTTCTTGATCGAACTGGTTGAAGCATTGCTCGTATATAATATCGGATGTATTACCCGGGTCGATGAACAATCGCTCGGTGCAGTAGTGAGCCAGGTGGCCTGTGATAACAACGGCGCGTCTATTGCGCGGGCCGCCTCGGGCTTTTGGAAAGACGACTTGCTCGTCTTTCCAGTCATTGTCCGGTCTTCTTGCCGCCTTGCGCGGCCTTCCTCTTCCCCCATTGATCATGTGGGTAGAGGCCACGTACATGGTCCTCTTACCCGTGGAGGTGCCCTCGTTGTGGGGAGTGATGCGCTTGGTAGCTTTTTGTGCGCCTGTCAACAGATGTTGCAGTTCCCCCTCTTTTAGGGCTCGCTCAATCTCCAGTCGGAGACTGATGCAGCTGTTTGTTGTGTGGCCATTATCCTTGTGATACTCGCAGTAGAGTGCGAGATCCTGGTTCTTTTAGGACTTCATCGGTTGGGCCGGTCGCAGGAATTGTGCGTCCGTGAGAAGGACGTCGCTTGGCGACTGGTTAATCTCGGTCCAGCTGCGGTCCCGAGACTCCTTTTTTGACGCCCGGTTTTCACGCTGGGCGTTGATTGTAGCCCTTGCGTCGGGCTGGTTGCTTCATGGGACATATGGTCTGGAATCGCTGCCACGATTCCATGTGTCCCGGTTGCGCTTATTGCTGCGCTTGGGCTCTTGGCGGGAAGACTGGCCTTCCGCTTGGGGTTGTGCCTTTGACATGTGCGGTCTTAAGGACCGCTGAGTCTGGGCGTATGTCTTGACCGCAGCCATGACATCTTCCCACTTCTTAGGCAAACCATCCTTGCCAGAGATATTCATAACCATTTGCTCGTCTTTAACGGCAACAATGAAATGGTTACGTGCCATTTGGTCGGCGACATCGCCTATTTCTAGGCATTCTTTATTGTAACGGACAACGAACGCTTCAAGCGATTCGTTATCCCTGCGCCAGATGTTCATGACGTCCATGGAATCACGTTCATGGCGTCGTTGCTGGCTAAAGTGTGCGAGGAACTTTTCTTGTAAGTCCTCGAATGAGGTCAGTGACCCTGGTGGTAGAGAATCGAACCATGCCCTGGCCAGACCAGACCTGTTAGGGTCTGTGGGAAAAAAATGACACCAGGTGGGTTTATCCCACCTACCGTTGCACCCGGCGCCGACGAAGATTTTTGTTGTGATCATCTGGGTCGGTCGAACCGTTGTATTTCCCAATGTTTAATGGGAATTTTGTGGTGGTGACATCGGCGTGGGCGATTTCTGGGACGAACTTGGAGTTTTCGGCCGCAGATTTCGGCCTGTAGGGTTGGCCGCGGTGATGCTTTGCAGCGCGGAGGTACGTAGTGCGGGGGTGAGTGGGAGGAACGTAGTTGCGTCCTCCCGGTTTGCTGCTGGTGGCATGGGATTCCGCACGGTATGTACCATCGTCCGGATCTGTATGGCCTTGCCCTTCACGGTGGGACTGGGGTCCCAGTCGGCTATGAATGCCTAGGCCGTGGTGGGTTGTAGACTGTCGCCTAGTTTCGCCATGTGGGCCTAGGCGACTCTGTATATGGCTCCTGTGGCGGGACCCATATGTGGAGTCGTCCTCATCAAGTGTGCGGACGTCGCAGTAAGAGGAACCGCGATCTTCGTGCCTGCTTTTGGAGGCCGGATGTGTTGAGGCCCAGCCGTCGTACTGTAAAGTACGACCCGCAGGGGTGTGTGGTGCTGGGGTGGGCCCCGCAGATACTTGCGCTTCTGCGCAAGCTCTGTTGTATGTTGCAGCCAGCATAGCTGCTTGTTGGTCGTACCAGGCATGAAGGTTCATGCCTATAGGTATCACAGGAGCGTACTGTGATAAATCGTGTCCAAACGTAAGGGATGCGCCCCCTTGCGTTGATGTGCCAATGTGTTCAGCATTTGGGGCTAGGGGAATGGTTCCCGCAGGCCCTTGGTTTGCGGGGTTTAGCTTATCCCCGGTAGTGTTGTTTTGACGATCAGACATGATCTTTGGAGAGAAAGGGATGGTTGGAAAAAGTGCTAAGAGTAGCGGTGGGCGCCAATGATGAAACAATGGTTAACCAGGTGGGTTAACTCACTCGTCTCGTCAAGAGGGTTAATCCCTTCTTTCCGAGGATCGCCGGCTGGATCGTCTGGTGGTGGGTTTCCTGCACAAGGAAACAAGCCGTGACTCGCAACAAGGAGGATGGAGTGGGGGGTGCTCCTTGTTACCACTCTCCGGCGTGAGAATCAGTAGTTTGCTTGGGAAGCAAAGTGTGATAGTAGTAGTAGTGAGAGAGTTCCGAAGTGATACCTCAAACCTGGTTTGGGGTGAGTATTTATAGCCGAGGAGTGAAGGAGGGTAGTTGAATAGCTAGCCTAACATCGCACACCTATTTGCAGGTGTGTCAGACCTGTCGGTTACGGTGGTGATGCCACGTCCTGTTGTGGTGTCAGATTGTTGTATACACGTGGGCCGGTAGGCGACTGTTCCCAGTGCCACTTGCACTGTGGTGTCAGACCCACTTGCCTCGTAGGCAGGATGCGGTGCCAGGCCGCATCGCTGCTTGCGGTCATTGATGTTGTTCCCGCGTTGGTTGTTCCATCCATGATTTTATGCGGGATGCGGTGTCATGTCGCATCGCCGCTTAGTGACTGTTACTGTTGTCCTGATCCCTTGTCGTGACGAAAATGTTCATAGGATGCGGTGCGGGGCCGCATCGCTATGCGTAACATTGGTTTCCGTCCTTAAGGTAAGTCTTCTCATCATTGGACAGATTGGACCGCTGTGTTCGCGTGTGACCACGCGGACACAGGTGAGTTTATTGCTGGTGGAGGTTTTTGATAAGGGTAATGGTCATTCGCGGTCATGCTGACGCGAGATCTGGGACCATACCCCTTCATACCCCTAATTCAACCTTATCCCTATGTCACGAGACCGAACCTAAACGAACTTAGTCGGGCAGAGCCTTGACATGCGTTATGGGGCTCCAGATCAATCGGAAAGGGTAGCGGTGATCGGGAATTAAAACACTTAAAACGGGGCAGTGCATTATTATTATTATGGGATCAATAAAATAAAATTATATGTATGAAAGAGGGGCGACATACAGGTGAAAGAAAAGAAAGCAATTGTTCTTTGAAGACGGTATCCTATTTATACTAACCTCCAGGAACTTTGGAGGCTACACATAGCTTTATGTAAGTTGCATGCATTCAGACACGTACACACAAATCTCAAATCTCAAATGTAGAGTTGTATGCCTGTCCACTTATTAATTTCAACTAAATTGGGTGTAGATACGTATGTCCACTTTTACTTCATTTGTAAGTTTATTATTATTATTATTATTATTATTATTTTCTTTTGATTTTTATCACAAAAGTACACGTACATAACCAATTTTAAATTGTAAGTTTATATGATAATATTATTTTATTATTTCTCATTCCATACGTACAATTTAATGTTGAGTATGATTATTTTATTAGTTTATATATTATAATTAATTTAACTGCTTCACTTATTTGACGCGTATAACTTCTAAAGTATGACGTTTTACAAAACAATAAATATGTCATTAGAACGAGAATAATCTTGTCTACATTTTGAACCAAGTGTCATTAAAAACAGAGTAGGTTCAAATATAATTATAATTAAATTATTAAACGGTTCCTAAGCCCGTCTAGGTACTTTATATTACTAACAGTCAACTTACCCGTAATCTACCCGTCTAATAATATACGCTTTATATACTTTATTTTAATATAGAAAATAGAAATGACACACATATACAAGACAATTAATTAGTATAACATTCCAACCAATTATATATAAAATAGTTTTTAAAACTATTTGGGTCGAATAATTATATTAAAAATAAAACTAGTTACTAGTGGTTAATAAATTTAAACAACCCTATAATTCTTATATGATAAAAATGGGAATGTTACATCCTCCCCACCTTGTTTTAAATCTCGTCCTCGAGATTTGGGCTACGATATCTCTTTTAGAGTTATGTCACATCTTATTCAATAAGAACAGTATTAAGGTAAATGACACAGAATCAAGACATGTTCAAATTTGGTGGATATGAGTTGTGCAATAAATAGGACTCAATGGTTCAGCTGAATTATTTGAAAAAATCAATGTCAAATGAACGAGATGAAATGATATAATTTCCAATGTGACTAGGTTCAAGTCAAAAGAGATATATGATCAATAGATATCTAAACTGAATGTTTACAAGTTGTAAATGACTTTAGAATCAATAGAATTCAATTGCCAAAGGAAAACTTACTTTGATTATCAACTGAGGAAGACTCAGAATCAACAAGCTCAAATGAAATAGAAGCACGAAAATGATTTGTCAACTATCGAACCATAACAAGAGAAAAATCAGTGTGTTGACATTTATTGAATTGTAAGGATACACCGAAATACAATAGAGTTTAGTGTATCATTGTCTTAATACATAATTGCATCAAGACTACTTTTAAATGATGAGTCAAACGAAAGACATACGTGGTTTTGAATGATTCGTATGATTATGATTAGCCCAAGCTACAAGTTTATATCGAAGCCGCAGGGTGTCGTAAGGATCGAAATAGTTCAATACTTAAGGTGACCGAACAATTTCACCATTTTCGTAATCAACTGAAAGTTTTAATGAAGTAAATTTGGATATTCATAGAATTTTCAATTGATGATGAAAGACCAAATGAATATCATAAAATTTTCGATCAATGATGAAAGAAGCTTTAGAGATACACCGGAATATGATATGAATTTGTGTACTCTTATCTTAACACATAATTGTATTAAGACTGTTAAAGATAATGGACCAACAGAAAATAAATCCGTACATCAGGTGTGAAAACGAGATTAGCTCAAACGTCAAGTTAATGAAAACGCCACCACAAGGTGTCGTAACCAAATAAATGATTCAATGAAAGTGAAGACCAAACAAGTCTGTTATGGTTTTGAATAGATGAAGTATTTGACAAGATGAATTTATTTAATAACTTTTAGAGTAAACTGCAATTTTACCCTGTGAGGTTAGGGGTCATTGGCACTCTTACCCCCCCTAAGGAAATAATTGCAATTTTACCCCCCACTGTTAACTGTTATGTCGCAATTCTACCCCCCGGCTTCAATTTTCTTGACTGGTCTGTTGACTTGGGGGTGAAATGACTATTTTACCCTTTTATTTTACCCCCAACGTTTGTTGTTATGTCGCATGTTTACCCCCTGGAATCAAATATGTTGGCTGATGTGTTGACTTGGGTAAATTACTAAAAAACCCTTTATTATAACCCCCTATAATTTATGTTTAGAAGCAAAATTACCCCCTGCAACTTCCAAAACCTTTCCCGCCACCATCCATATTCAATTCCACCACCATATAAACAGAATTTAAGCCACTCAGCCACCGTTGACCACCCTTCGCTACTGTCCCATCTCCATGAACCTGGCTGAAGCCCATACACATCCAGAACCAGGTTCACATGTCCATTGTGTGTATGGCATCAAGTGTTGTAACAGAATTCAAAAACCATGAAGAAGTGTTGTAACAGAATTCAAAAACCATGAAGAAGTCAAACAGGTTCACTGTCAATTCAAAAACCATTAAGAACCTTCAGCATTTGACAGGTTCACTGTCAAGTCAAACAGAATTAAACAAGTTTGTAATTTGGAAATTTAGAAATGATAAATCTTGGTGTTGAGCCATAAGCATTTGTACAAGCATGTTTGACTTTCATAAGTCAAATTTCACTTATGCAAGGGACTGAAAGTGATGGTGATTGCACCAAGTGCAAATGCAAATGCATCAGCACCTCTGCATCAGTCAATGTGTTCTGATGTGTTCTATGACCAACATTAACAGCAGAGCAACTTAACAGCAATGCTTCTAAGTTAACAGCAGAGCAACTTAACATTAACAGCAGAGCAACCAAATATACAGTCAATGCTTCTGATATGCAACTTAAGAGCAGAGCAAGTTAACAGCAGCATAACAGTCAACTACACTACATATGTGTTCTATGATCAAACCAAACACCAAACACCAGAACCTGTGTTCTGTTCTATGATCAAACCGTTCTGTTCTATGATCAAACCAAACACCATTATTACTACACATGTGTTCTAAGATCCTACACATAAACTCAAATTAACAGCAGAGTAATAACAGCAGCAACTTAACAATGGTCAAATTAACAGCAGAGTAATATAACCAATTTGATCAAACCAAACACCACTGTTCTATGATCAAACCAAACAGCACTAATTTGATCAAACTTAACAGTCAAATATACCATCAACTTAACAGCTGAGTAATATAACCAATCAGTCAATGTGTTCTATGATCAAACATAAGATCCTACACATTAACCCAAAAGATCCTAGAAGATTAGAGTTTAACTATCCTACACTACATATTAACCCAAAAGAACCTAGAAGATTATAGTTTAAGTATCCTACACAACCATTTCCTGCTGAGGCGGAAACTGGAAATGCAGGAACGGGTGGCCTCGCATCTTGAGCACCAATGAGACCACAATCGATCGTAGTGAAACATGAATCCTCATGTCCACTGCAAATACACAAACATCCATTACTAGTTGTTTGATTTTACCCCACAATCAAAACAGTTGTTTGATTATACCTGAAAATTGCGAGAAAAGGGAGGAACTCTAGACCACAGCTGGATCGAAGTTGGCCGGTGGTGTGGTCGCCGGCCCTGGCTCAGCCGGTGGAGCTGGATGCATAATAGCATTCTGTTCAGTCATCATGTGCTCGTGTGGTGAAGAATAAGGAGTGGTGAAGAAGATGGAATTTCGCCGGAAGAGGATCTCTGGACCACATCTCGAAGGGAAGTAATTTCGCCGGAAGAGATGTTTCGCCGAAAGAGATGAAGAGTGGGGGGAAACTTAGGGGGTAAGGTTGTGATGTTAGGTTGAGTTTAGGGGTTTATTTTAATATATATAGTACAATTTTTGGTGAAATTACTTTTATACCCTTTGACCCTCTCATGTTTATGTTGACCAGTCAAGAAAATTGAAGCCGGGGGGTAGAATTACGACATAACAGTTAACAGTGGGGGGTAAAATTGCAATTATTTCTTTAGGGGGGTAAGAGTGCCAATGACCCCTAACCTCAGGGGGTAAAATTGCAATTTACTCTAACTTTTATTTGTACTAGGGTCAAATAATAACTTAACTTAGATATTACATATCAGCGATTACGTCTGGAATCATTTCTGCTTTTTGCGTAGTAAGTACGAATACTCGCGCGTTCTTCTTAGCTCCGTCGGTTGTTTTTGCCTTGTTGTCAGGTGATTTAGTCAGTTTCGGGCAATATGGTTTAATGTGTCCCGTTTCTCCGCAATTGAAACAAACATTAGTTTTCCTTCTACACTCTTCTTCTATATACCCGGTCATCTTGCAGAAGTTACAGTAGGGTGTTCTCCTAAAACGACATCTTCCTGAATGCTTTTTGTTATAACTTCTGCAGGTAGGTTGTTCCAGTGACGGTTCAGTTCCTCTCTTCTTGAATTCTTGGGAAATTTTCTGGGCTAACTCTTTCTTCTTGTTTTCTTCTCTTGTGCGGATTAGTCCATTTGTCAGGATGTTGGCTAGTTCAACTGCTTCTTCAATAGCCTGTGGTCTAGCGGCCTTCACCAGGTCTCGGATTTCACTAACTAATCCCCAAATATAACGAGAAATTAGTACGGGTTCTGGCGAAGCCAGAGTTGGTACCATTCTTGCGTATTCGAAGAACGTTGTCGTATATTCACGATAATTCACATCTATCATTTTATGATTTAGGAACTCGTTAGCCATTCGCTCCTTTTCATAAGGGGGACAAAATTTCCTTTCTGCCATTTCCTTGAATTTTTCCCAGTTCATGGCATAAGCTATGTCACTTCCTTTTGCCTGAAGAATTGTATTCCACCCTTCTAAGGCTTCTTCTTTGAAGAGGCTGGACGCATACATCACCTTATCTTCTTCGGCATTTGCTGATTTTAAGAACAGCTTCCGTCTTTTCCAACCATCGCAGAGCAGCCGTGGCGCCTTCACTGCCTGCGAACTCTGTTGGTTTACAAGCTAGAAATTCTTTGTAGGTACACCCGAGAGTCATCGCCTTCATTTTCTTGGGAAATGGGGTGTTGATAATATCATCATTGCTTCCGTTGACACTATGGCTAAAACTGTCGTCGCGAGTACGCTTGCTACTCACAACTTTGGTGGGTTCTACGGGGTTTTTAACAGCTTTAGTTATTAAAGGTAAAGCATTAGCTATTCCTTGGGCTATTAGATTTTCTATAGCATTTTTATCCAAATGATTTTCATTATTAGCATGAACTTCTGGATTATGTAATACTTCATTCGACATCTGAATTGCAAACATTTTCACTTATTAATATCACAGAATAATTAAATCAAAACAATACTTTTAAGAATCATATGTGCATAATATATATATATATATATATATATATATATATATATATATTTAAATCTACAAAAATAACACATATGTTATTTTGTATTAATTTCCTAACTTTATTGTTTTTAAGTTTAGGTATTAAAAGAACACCTAAATAGCTTAAACAAGTGGCTCTGATACCACCTTCTGTCACGACCCCCGACCCCATCCTGGGAGCGGGAGCCGTGAACCAGCCAGATGGTATCGGTGTTTATTAATTACGCAGCGGAAAATTTTTCATCAGGATCATAGTTAGGAAATAATTTCAGAGTTTGTAAAACACCGAACTTTTAATATTAAATAAATGGGCTCAACCCCATATTCAATTGTTTTTATAGGGATAAACCCAAATAAATAAAACATAATTTCTTATTTTATTCAGGTATTTTTAGCCACTCTATTTAAGCCTTCAGTGCTCCATAGCTGGCTTCTACTATCTTTATAGCAAGTTACCTGAAACATGTTTTGAAAACATTTTATCAGTAATAAATACTGGCGAGTTCATTCCATTTTTATAAAATATATTGTCATACTTTACAGTATCAAGGTTTTTATATTTATTTATATTTACCCAACTCAATCAATGTTTGTCACATGGTGGCAGTTCCGATGTGACAGTGGTCATATCACTCATTGGCTCACTTTCATCTAATAGTGAATTTATCAAGTAATAGATATAGTAGGGTTATTGGAACTATTGGGTACTGGCTGCTGTCACCCCCAACTATCACTTTTACGTCTGTCACCCCTAACTTAACACTTAGTGTGTTCTGTCACCACGTCGTTAACTGATGACTAACTTTTGATCATGTTACTATACTTTTGGGGGTGTCATAGGGATCCTAGGAAGGTTTTAGGGATCTAAGGACACCTCCAAAAGTATAGTAATATGATCAAAAGTTAGTGACCAGTTAACGACATGGTGACAGAACACACTAAGTGTTAAGTTGGAGGTGGCGAACGTCAAAGTGATAGTTGAGGGTGGCAGCGGCCAATAGCCAATAGTTACTAGTGATAAAATCCAATAACCCGATATAGTATATCTTACTATTATATTGGTCACTAGGCGATTCCTGTGACGGGGGTCAAATCACTGTTGATCATTCTTTCAACTAGTGACTCAGGTCATATTACTGTTGATCATTCTCTCAACTAGTAATTGTGGTCATATCACTGTTGATCATTCCTTCAACTAGTGACTCGGGTCATATTATTGTTGATCATTCTCTCAACTAGTAATTGTGGTCATATCACTGTTTGATCATTCTTTCAACTAGTGATTATGGTTATAACACTGTTGATCATTCTCTCAACTAGTGACTCTGGACTTAGTAGTGTCCCGTGACATTACTTTGTCAAATATATTTTCTATGGCACAAAATTACTTAGCCCAAAAATGAAATATATCATTTTCTGTCAAACTAATAGCTATAACTTATCAAATATAATATATTAATTGTAATATTATTATTTAATATATTAACGTGACTAAGACTAAAAATATAATATTAGTATAGTAGAATATATTATATTTGACTATTTTATTATGGTATACATTTATGGACTAAACATTATTTTATAATGTAAATAGTAATTTAGGTTTATTAAATATATTTTCTTTAATATATATTTTAAGGCCAATTGGATTTTAACACCTTTAACTTTGAAGAATTGGCCGATAACACCCGCAACTAACACTTTGATCTGTGACACCCCAAACTTTTAATTTTGTTTGTCATTTCACCACTCAGTTAAAAAATGACTAACTGAGTTAGTCTTCTATCCTAGCTGGCATCCTATGTGGACTATTTTTGCCGATGTGGCACATCATCTAATCTGAACCTGAACCAAACTTAAAACGATTTGAAGCAAACACCCGAACATCATCTAATCTGAACCTGTCTTGAACAAAGCTGAGCCACCACATTCCTCTGCCACCGTCGCCGTCGGACCACCTCCATGTCGCCGCTGTCGCCGTTAATCATCATCATCTTCAACTATCAGAACCCATCGGATAAAGACTAAGACCGCCGGACCCTGACAAAGACCGCCGGGCCGAGTCTCCGACTGCCGAACCGAGTCTCGGACCGCCGCTGCCACTGTTGCCGGTGTCGGAGAAGACGACCGGAGCTTCTCTCTCTTCAACTTCAACCGTGGCACGAATGTGATGAATTGGAGCTGATTACGTGGCACATTTGTGATGTTAGAGCTGATTCATTGCCAATTCAATACATCTCCAAGGTCAGTAGCTTCAATCTAAAATCCATTAACCCACTCCCCTCTCTCTCTCTCAATCACAACACAAACTTCTGTTATTAATTCTTCCGGCCGCCAGAAAACTTCTCTGATTCCGGTCAACAACCATATCTCTTGCAGAACCTTCCTTCTATTGAAAAGACGATGATCGGAGCCGGAACCTGAACGAGTTGGACATGGCGACGCTTTCTCGACCGTTGGATGAGAAGCAACAGAGCTGGGTGTTGGGTCCCGGAGAACAGAAGAAGAGGTATGTAGATCTGGGTTGCATCATCGTCAGCCATAAGATCTTTTTGTTGACAAACAAAGCCCCGAGTCCTTTAGACTTTTCTTCCTCCTTCTTGCAGCTGGAAAGCTCCCAAGGCACAATAATGTTTCTTGAAGGGGTAATTCCTGTAACGGTTGGTTCTAGTTGCTCAGATCTTGCTGCTGAAATGGCAGGTGCTTTAGCTTCCGCATCCATTGTTTTCAAGGACAACAAGGTTTATTCAAAGAAACTGGTCCATGGGGCCGAAACCCTTTGGAAATTTGCTAGAAATCAGCGCGGTTCATATAGTGCTGGTGGTGTAGATGCTGCAACTTTTTACAATTCTAGTATGTATTGGTTTCGAGATCGGAGAGCGAGAATTGTGGCTCGAAATGGTTCGATTTGACCTAGAAACAGGTGGTTAGCTGCGAGACGAGATAGTAGGCCAGTTTCCATACCTGCGTGTTGCAATTGCGACTCCATTGTTGTTGATTGGAAGCTATGGATGGTATAGATACATGTGTGTATGTATAGGTTGAAGAAGAAGAACTGAAGAAGAAGAAGAAGAAGAAGAAGAAGGTAACTGAAAATGGATGAAAGGGTTGGGGATACAATTGAAGAAGAAAATGTGGGTGATGGAAGTCTTTAGGGTGCCACTTAATCAAGTCAGTCGCCACATAATCCTATCCATCTCATCAAGTGTTTGCCACATAGCAAAAATAGTCCACGTAGGATGCCAGCTAGGATGGAAGACTAACTCAGTTAGTCATTTTTTAACTGAGTGGTGAAATGACAAACAAAATTAAAAGTTTGGGGTGTCACAGATCAAAGTGTTAGTTGCGGGTGTTATCGGTCAATTCTTCAAAGTTAAAGGTGTTAAAATCCAATTGGCCATATTTTAATAATGATTAATAAAGCTCTATTGTATATACACCCCATTTAGATTTATTTCAATCATACATTAAATTTATTAATGATTTAATGTTAAAATAATATTAATATATGTGATATTTAATAACTATATACCATGTTATTCTCGTTAGTTAAAAGATAGATATAGTGATACTCCAAGTATCACCTATTTAATATAACATGGAAAAGTTATATTGGTACAGTATACTAGTGTATGTGAATTGAGCGTATGTACTTTTGCTTATCTGGTAGGTTAATAAATATACACCATACCTACCACGTCACCATACCTACCACGATCAACTTATACCACTATTTAATATATTGGTCCAATATACTGATGTACTAAATAAAGTTAGGCCACATTACTGGGGCACCATTCCCCCTGTGATTGTGGTCATGTTACTATTGGCTAACTTTTTGGCCAATAGTAACGATGGTCAAGTAATGTATAAAACCCTACATAGTGGCAACTATTGCATAATACAAAAACTTAATCACTGTAAGTATAACTGATAAACATTTAGGATTTTGGAAAGCATTTTTATATATAATTATATCACAAAAAGGTGATAAAATAGTGAGAAAAGAGAATGGACTCACTTTGTAACTTTAGGGTTCAACTAGAAAGCCTCCTGGTAGAATCTTGGGTATTGTAACGCCCTGCGTTTTCATACTTACTATATTTAGAAACCATTGCTTGAAATTCTACTTTTGGAAAACTAGCATTCTCGTAATCATCCTTTCTTCTTAATCAAATGTAAAATACGGGACTTGATTCATAAATGAAACTCGTACTTTGTTAATTACATGTTATACCTACTTTATACATAATCATACGTTTAATTGTGAAACAATTAGTTACATATCCGTAACACTTGCAAACGTGTAATAAACCTACTAATACGCAACATACATGCTTCGTGCGATACTTACATACGAGTCTTATACTTAATCTTATTCATTTGATACTTGTGTTACCTTTAGTACATGTTAAGTATGCCTAAATACCCTAAAATGATCATAAAATACGTAATATATAACATCTAGACACGTTGCAAATCATTAAAATCAAAGAAATAAAAGATTTTGTTCCTGATAAAGGCTTACGGACCGTAAGCCTCATCCCTTACGGTCCGTAAGGGTGTCTGGCGGGCAGATTTTCAAACAGCTCGTGAATTTGCACGAAATCCCAACTCTTTAACCCACCAATCACCTCCAAACCTCCATTAAACACCTCCAATCAACCCTAACTCCTCCCCTATAAGTACCATGCCTTCTCCAAGCCTTTTTCCACTTTCACAACTCTCTAATCTCTCCAAAATCACTCTCAAGTTCTTGCAAATCAGAAATTCGGGCAGATTCATACACCTTTACAAAAGTGAGCATAACTTGCTCAAAACTCAACCAAATCACTTGATTCTTCTTCCTACTTGCTTGGATAATCATTGGGTTTGATTCCTTGATCTCTCCTTGGAGAAATCAGACCTGGAATTGCCCTAAAAATGTCCATAAACTTTCTGTTATGTTTTAAACTCTTTCATAACTTGTTTAAACTTATCAAACTTGAGTCTAACTCATCTCACACCTATGTCCTAATGCTTACAACCTATCTTATGGTTGGTTAGGCTTAAAAACAAGGCTGAGAAATGTGAAATCAGAGGGTAAACCTTACATATTTTCTGTTTTAATTAGGGTTCTTAGCCCACAAGTCATGTTCAAGCTTCAAGCTTGATGAAGGAGTGATTATGGATCAACTTGGGTTATCCAACATAGAATCCCCACATGATTTGATGATTTCTCATAGTATAGTTGTTCTTATTATTGTCTTAATATTGTTCAAGACCCACCTTGGTTGTTTTTACACCAAGTGTAGTGGTGAACACATAAGAGGTGCCTAAATGGGAGTTTGTTCTTCCTACCTCCTACATGACTTCTATGACACATTTGAGGTACCTAAATGAAGATTAAAACTTCTACGTCGTGCTTGAAATACTTGTACTAAGGACTTATTAACATATACTACCTAGCCTAAATAATATCTATGTACATTCAAACCTTTGATGTTGAATTCATGTTCATTTGTCAAAGTAGTAGGACATCATCTAGGACCTAAACCTTGTTATGATTCTTATGAGTATTCAACTCATGAAAACATTATTATAACCCTCGTGGTTACCAAGTGTCATACAAGTGTTATGTGTTGAAGGTGATTATGTTGATATAATACTTTCATGTTGTTTTATTCCGAATCTCGACTCTAAGCATACTTGAACTTTAACCCTTACACATTCAACCTTCTAACCTTATCAACTTCGTCACATTGGATAATCGGAAAGCATATGCAATATAGTGAGTATACTCGCAACCCCTTTTTATGTTTACCACTTTTTGGGGTGTAACATGTTATTTTATTAAAACACACTTAAATTTATTCTTTATGCAATGCACAAAACAATCCTTATACATGAATACTATGTTGTGATACTTGATGCTTACGTGGACCATACTTATGTGATATGTTTTAGTCATTAGCTTTCACGAGCCTCCATTTGACATGTGTAGCGCTATAGGAGTAACGCACCGCCCCCCTTAAACTTGGGTCATGTTGAATTAATTAAACTTCTTGCGTAAACTGAGGTTGGCTAGAAATATTGCATGCCACGTTAGGTTGATCTCGTATAGACTAAGTTGCCATGTGGATTCGTTTTAAACTTTTATACTTATACTTATGCTTAAACTTGTATACTCGCCTTTGCTTTTGCATTGAACTTTATTTTAAACATGTTACAGGTTGAGGATGATGATGCTATGAAATGAAGTAGCGTTGATGCCTAGATACACATATAGACGTTTAGGTTTAATCGTTGTATCAATTTTGATTATGTTGTATTGTATTTCCCTTGAATTTGATGTTATTTGATTTCCTTGTAATGTTGACAAATGAATTATGAAATGAAATCGGTTTATTAAATATTGTCACAAATAGCGTTACGATGTCTCTAGCAATCTTCACACTTCGTCTCATCCCGATGTTTCCGCCATTGGTTTGGGTGTGACAGGTATAACTTCTGAGCTATTTTTAAAAATATATAAATATATATATTTGCACTCGTGTTAAGTATAGTACCCCTAATTCAACCTTATCCCTATGTCACGAGACCGAACCCAAACGAACTTAGTCGGCAGAGCCTTGACATGCGTTATGGGGCTCCAGATCAATCGGAAAGGGTAGCGGTGATCGGGAGTTAAAACACTTAAAACGGGGCAGGGCATTATTATTATTATGGGATCAATAAAATAAAATTATATGTATGAAAGAGAGAGGGGCGACATACAGGTGAAAGAAAAGAAAGCAATTGTTCTTTGAAGACAGTATCCTATTTATACTAACCTCCAAGAACTTTGGAGGCTACACATAGCTTTACGTAAGTTGCATGCATTCAGACACGTACACACAAATCTCAAATTTCAAATGTAGAGTTGCATGCATGTCCACTTATTAATTTCAACTAAATTGGGTGTAGACGCGTATGACCACTTTTACTTCATTTGTAAGTTTATTATTATTATTATTATTATTATTATTATTATTATCTTTTGATTTTTATCACAAAAGTACACGTACATAACCAATTTTAAATTGTAAGTTTATAAGATAATATTATTTTATTATTTCTCATTCCATACATACACTTTAATGTTGAGTATGATTATTTTATTAGTTTATATATTATAATTAATTTAACTGCTTCACTTATTTGGCGCATATAACTTCTAAAGTATGACGTTTTACAAAACAATAAATATGTCATTAGAACGAGAATAATCTTATCTACATTTTGAACCAAGTTTCATTAAAAACAGAGTAGGTTCAAATATAATGTATTTTTATAATTAAATTATTAAACGGTTCCAAAGCCCGTCTAGGTACTTTATATTACTAACAGTTAACTTACCCGTAATCTACCCGTCTAATAATATAAGCTTTATATACTTTATTTTAATATAGAAAATAGAAATGGCACACATATACAAGCCAATTAATTAGTATAACATTCCAACCAATTATATATAAAATAGTTTTTAAAACTATTTGGGTCGAATAATTATATTAAAAATAAAACTAGTTACTAGTGGTTAATAAATTTAAACAACCCTATAATTCTTATATGATAAAAATGGGAATGTTACAGAATGGTCATCCGTTCGAATGGCCATCCGATCCGACACTTGTGCTCCCCTTTCCTCTTTTGGCAACCTATAAATACCCCTGTCACATCACCAACAGTGATGTGATAGCTCTCTCTTCCAACCAGCGTGCTCAAGCCCTCTTTTCTCTCGATTTCTCGCAATTCTTGTAAGTTTTCAACTCAAATCTTGTACATCTATCATCTACACACACTTCTTCATCATTTTCACCTTTAAATCTTAATTTTTAACCGTGAAATCAACGGATTTGAGGTGTTCTAGGATGATGTCAGCATGGAGTTCTTATGAACTTCAAGACTTGGCCTCATTCCACCAAGAACAACTCAGATCCAACGGATTTCCACATGATTTAACATTATTTTCGCATAAATCTAAACATTTTCAAAGTTAAAGGATTGAAAGATGTTTTCCTATCTTCCTTTCAACTCTTTTACACTCAATGCACTCAAAACCGATAGAATCGGAGCTCATTCAGGCCTTCTACTCTTCTCTAGTGACGTGTCGGTCTGAGATCTAAATCCTATCAACGAGATAACCGATTCCGGGTTGAACATGAACAACCGTCACAAACAGTCAACTGACTAGGCTGGGGTGATTCCCACTACGGTCAGATGACTTGGACTTGACGAGGTTCCGTTGTTTAACACGTTGTCATACCGTCTCGATCAAACCGCAAAACTTTCAAAACTTAACAAATTTCAAAACGATCAGATTGTTGGACGGGTCCTCGTCCGATGGATTGCCATCCGATCGAACGACAATCCGATCGGATTACACTTGGACTTCAACACTTAATATTTTCATAATTTTCAAAGATCGTCAGTTTCTAACGGATTGCCATCCGATCGGAAGACCATCCAATCGAATGACCATCCTGCTGTGAACTTGTTCTCACTAAGTGTCTTGCCGATCGGATCGCTATCCGATCGAACAACCGTTCAATCGAAAACCTGAAAGGTAGAGATACTTCTCTGATTTTAAAATGCTACAATGAAAACTTCAAAGCCATTATACACAAACACATCCATCCCAAACGAGTGGCAATCCGACCGAATGGCCATCTAAATGGATTGTCATCCGATCGAATGACCATCCGTTCAGATTGTCATCCGACCGGATGACCCTTCGTCACTTGGTCACTTGCATTGTTTTACGCGCCGTTCTCCGCTTATGCTATCGTTAACTGTTCAGGCTAATCTCTCAGCGCTCCCTTCAATCCAAGAGAGTGTTTATTTACTAAACACGGTTTGTGAGTATACTCGATCCCTTTTGGGTGTTACATACGTTACTTATATCAAATCACATCGACCACACAACGCAAACACTTTATACGCTAACCGCTCTGCATGTTATACGTGTTATTCGATGAATGCTTGTATGTTATATTTACACAGTGATTGTTGCCTGACGCCTTAGCAACGATAGTACTATAGTTTGGACTCAGCACCTGTCGTGGACAGGGGTTGTTAAGGTTATTTCTTCACGTGTCACGGTGGTGATATGTGTTGCGCATTCTACAACTCGCAGTCATGTCTGTGCATATTTCATTGTCGATAACCTACTAGCTTCACTTTGCTACATGTTACATGCTGGTTATGCGTAAAATGATTTCGCTATCTACTATACTATTAAACTTGTATGCTCACCTTTACACTATGTGTATTGACTTTATTTTAACGTATGTGGCAGGTGTTTAAGATGCTAGGATTGCTGTGCTTTGATGAATCAAGCTAGAGGTCTAGTTATGTCATGCTAAATCTGAGTTGTCGGAACAGTGTTTGTTTTTTAGACAATTATTTGTAATAACTGTTTTATTTGGATATGTTATGGTATGGGACATAACGTTTAAATATCTGGTAATTAATAGTTGTTATGGATAATCATGGACAATCTGTTTCGCTCAGTGCCATGCCCCGATGTTTCCGCCATCTGTTGGGGTGTGACACAAGGGGCGGGATCCCCTGGCGGGGTCAGAGGGGTAGAGCCCCTAGCTGGTCCAGGTAGGAATTTTTTTTTAGTCCATTGCTTTAATAAAACTGCATCAGAAAAATTATTTTTCTGGAAATTGCCTGATTTTCGTAGACAATTTTTGATCTCCTACTTCTTGGTTCAGACGGTTTTTGAAGTGTTTTTGGTGCATTGCGTTTTTGGTGGATTGCGTTTTTTTGTGCATTGCGTTTTTATGTGTTTTCAGTCCATTGTGTTTTAGAGAGAACACTTACTTTTCTGTTTTTAGGCCATTGCGTTTTAGAAATAAGACATTTTTAAGTGTTTTATAGATATTGCGTTTTAGAAAAAAGACATTTCGACCCTAGCCAGGGGCTCTGCCCCTTGGACCCTACTCCCATGGGCGCTGCCCCCGGACCCCCGCCAAGATCGTAAAACGCAATGACTCAATTCAAAAACTCAGATCGTAAAAATGCAATTAAAGAATTTCATACATTGATCGAAGCCGATTTCTTCAACGATTGACGAAATTTGAATGATAGAAACACTTATCAGTGATCGAATCAAACGGATCGAGTGATTCGCTTCAAAATCTTCAAAATCACGGGAAAATGAGATATTGTATGAAGTTAAACTGGGTTTCTTCAAAAAAGTTGAAGAACACGTTGATTGGATGTTTGAATCATTGATTGGTGATGAAAATCACACTATAATGTAGTGATTATTGAGATAGAAAGTGAAGAAAAGGTTGAAGATGGTGGGTTTTGAAAATGGTAGGTTTTGAAGTTACTGGGGAGAAGAACGAAGAAGAAAGGATACGATTGACTAAATTACCCTTCTTCTTTATTTTAAATTTTGACACATGTCATAATTCTATTGCTTCCCAGCCAAAATAAACTTTCTATTCGATCCTCACCCTATTATATAATACTAGCGGTAAGACCCGTGTGCAAACACGGGTCGTTTCTTAGAAAACCATTCATAACAAATATAAGTGATGAATATAGTTATATTTATATAGACTTATAAAATAAATAAAAAATAAGTCAGTCGGCAAATACTTAAAGTTTAGAGTATAAAAAAATACAAAAATATACAATTTATTAATCTTTTGTAAACGAAATAACATTTGCATTCAAACATGTTCCTTTAACCTCCACAAAACACTATTTTAATCCAACACTATTAGGGTCTGTTTGGTATGAGGTAATGGAATGGACGAAGGAATGGAATGGACGAGGTAATGGAATGGATCATTACCATTCCATGTCTTGTTTGGTTTCCATGTGTGAATGGAATGAGTTATTATTGTGTATTGTTCGGTAGGCAAGAAAAACGGAGTAATAAAATCAGCACTGAGTGGTGGTGGTCGGTGGTAATGATTGTGGGTGGTTATTGGTGGCAGTGGTGGGTGTCGGCGGCGGCGATGGGTGGTGGTGGTAGCGGTGGCGGTGGCGGCGAGTAGCGATGCGGCGACGACGACGACGAGTGGTGTTGGTGGCAAGGTGGTCGTTGGTGGTGGGTGGCAGCAGAGGTGGCGGTTGGTGGCGGCGGCGGCGGTTGGTGGTGGCGGTGGCGGTGGTGGTGGCGTCGACGATGGTGGTGGGCGGCGGTGGCGGCGAGTGTCCATAGCGGTTGGTCGCAGCTGTGGGTGATAACGGTGGCGAGTGGGTGGCGGCGGCGGCGGTGGCTGTCGGGGTGAGGTGGTGGCGGGTGGCGGCGATGGCGTCGGTGGTAGGTGGTGGTGGTGGTGGTGGGTTGTGGCGAAGGTGGTGGGTTGTGATGGGTTGTGTTGTTGTTGATGAATGGTGCAAGAGGGGATGGAATGGGAAAAAAACATGGGGGGTGGAAGGAATGATTTTGAGGGAATGGAATGCATTTTGGAATGGGTGATTCCATTCCATTGACCAACCAAACACCCTTTTCTTCATTCCCTCGTAATCATCCATTCCATTCCACCTCTCATTCCTGCATACCAAACACTACCTTATAGATTATTACTTACAATTAACCCCTCCACAACAAAGTTATAATTTTTTTACTTATTCTTGACACATATTGACAGAGAGTAAAAAAATAACTAGTGCAGACTTACAAAATTGATATAAGCTAATAGTCAATAGTTTTATTCAACAACAATTCCATTATGTTGATAGCAAACCACTGTTGTCTATTAACTGTTAAAAACATCTGTTGCTTTCCAACAGACTTTCCTAAAAACTGTTATCCATTATCTCCAACAGAGCTTGCGAGATGAATAGATAGTAAGTATCAGATGTTAGTCAACTCATGTTAAAAAGGTAAGTCAACAGAAATTACAAAGGTTAGTAAACAGATGTTAAGAGAATAATGTTATTAACAAAGAATTTAGTACTCTCATTAAAAATGAGAGCTGCAAACACGGGTCGTTTCTTAGACAACCATGTATAACACATATTAATAGAACATATAGATACGTGTATAGATATTGTACCAAAACGTGTTATCTATTATAGCTAAAAGACAACTATAAACATAGATTATCGGTTAATATATCAGTTACATACAATTTAACTGTTTACTCAAAAAGACAATATAAACTGTTTATAGACATAGGTACTTAATAGAATTTGAATACAACTTAAGGTTCAACAAACGTTAACTACAAACACACAATCACCTGCCTTTCATCTAACATGATATATAACTAATGAATCTCCGCCGCATTGCGACGGATGATAATTCTGGTTTTATATAAAGAGACTCCTTTTTAATACCAGCCCACGAGTAATAAAACCATATTTTATCCAAAGAGAATCCTTTTTAATAGCAGCCAATGAGAAAAATAACATATGTTATCCAAAGAGAATCGTTTTTAATACCAACCGATGAGGAAAAAAAACATGTTTTAAAGAATGGAAGTCCAAAGAGAATCCTTATTTTTGGACGGCAAATTTGTTTTTTAGTTGGCTTCTAGAAACTTTTCTTTCAAAAGAATCCTGTTTAACAGCCAAGCCAGTATCCTCTATTTAACAGCAAACAAAATGAATATTTTTTTTATCAGAATTCAGGAACATATCCATCGTCTTCATCTTCAATTCTCCAGTTAAGTGATTAACCGGAGCCAAATCGATCCAATGGACATAACAGAAGGATCACCGGATCTGCATGGATTCAGGATGCCAGCCGAATGGGAACCGCACTCTCAAACGTGCCTCGGTTGGCCTGTAAGTCCTCCATCTCTGTATTATACTTTGATTGTTGCCTGACCTAATTAGGGTTTTCATGTTCGACTTGTAGGAGCGTCCGGATAATTGGCGACACCACGGAGTTTACGGCCAATGTGCATTTGCGAAAGTTGCTTCTGCTATCTCCAAGTTCGAGCCTGTCACTGTGTGCGCCAGTCCATCTCAGGTTAGGTTACTTATGTGTGACTTATTGATTTCTGAGTTAACTTCGTTCTTCTTCTATGGTTTATGGTTTGGTCACTTTAATGGTTCTGTCCCAATAGTTTAAAAAATATCATTTTCCTCCCTGATCTTTCTTACATATCACCATTTTGCTCCCCGCCTCAAACGACGACGTCCACTTCCACAGTTAAAACTTGGTCACGTGCCCCTCACATGAGGGGCATTTTAGTCTTTTTCCAATCCAAACTTTTTATCCTCTTTATTTTAAAAAGAGTAAATTGCGGTTTTGGTCCCTGTGATTTAGTCGTTATTGCTATATTTTACAAAATCCAATTGTCTTTTAATTTACATACCAAAGTTTATATTTTATTGTGGTTTTGATCCACCATACTAACTCCATCTTACTTATAGTTAATTCCTAGCCACATAAGAGGCATGCGCATTGAATTTTGGTAAATAGCCATTGAAATGAAAGAAAACAAATATTATTTAAGTCCAAAATCATTCCATCTACATTGTATAGCAGAAACCCTAATTCTCTTCTGAAACACACCAACCTCTGTTTTTTATTATGTTTAACTAGTATTAAGCACCTCCACATTATGGCGAGGGGGAACACCAATGCTACACTACTGCTAACAACCACCAACACTGAATTTGCGGCGTGTTAATGCGAAGAAATTAAACCGGAACGTAAAACATATACAAGAATTACAAAGTCGATCTACGACCTGTGGGTTACGATGAAACTGTCAAACGGAAAAAATAGACGACATAACACACACACAGGTTGCGCCGTGTTAACTCGCAAAATTTAGAATGGAAAGTAAAACGAAAATTTTGCCAAAAATGAAAAGTATAGAGGATCAAAGCTGAAAGTGAAAAAGTTACGAGATTAAATTGCAAAAGATGAAAATTTTTGTGGTTAAAAGTAAAAAAATCAAATAGTTTTGGATTAAAAGCAAAGATGAAAAGTTTTGGGGTTAAAAGTAATAAAATCAAAAAAAAAAAATCAAAAACTCAGAAAGCATAAATTACAACACCCCTATGTTTTTTTTGGGGGGGGGGGGGGAGTTAGGGGCGCTCCACTAGTGATGAAATTCCATCACTCACAACATCCAATCAAGTTCTGCCACGTCATCGACCTTCATTCCATCACTAGTGATAGATTTTACTGGAAATGGCCATCAGTAGTGATGGTTTTTTTTCTTAAATAAAAATTAACAATAAAACAATAAAATTATAAATTTCATTTAAATAAATCCTAAATTACAAACTAAAAAAAAAGCAAACATTAGAAATCGGGCCATAAAGAAGAAACAAATCGGGTCGGTTACTTAAAATTATTGGGTTGGCTCCAGTTTAGAAAAAAATGGTCTCGAATCATTAGAAATGATACCCTAAAGGAGTCTTAAGGGCATGTTTGGGTAAGCTTTTAGAAACAACTTATTGACTTATTGGCTTCTTGGAAAAGTCAGGATTTTGTGACTTATTGACTTATTGGCTTTTTCCTCTCACATACACCCTCTTTGCCAAACATCATTTTAGAGCTTATGACTTTTCAAAAAGCCAATAAGTCAATAAGTTGTTTCAAAAAGCTTACCCAAAACATGGCCTAAAGCAAACACTTGAGGCAGAAACACTTGATAGCAGCTGCATCTCTCTTGCTCTTCATCTCATCCTCTTGGTCAACTTTCAGTAGCTCTTTCTTGCTCTTCATCACATGGTATCCAGTCCAATATCTGTTCTTTAATTATTTTGGTGCCGCTGGATCTGTAATTAAACTCAGAGATTACAACGCGTGGCCGGGAGAACGCGTTGTATTATTCACGCGTTATAAAACTCAGTGGTGGCAGTGTTTCATTGGCTTCGACGCGTGATCTTGAGCCCATAACGGGGCACCCCGTCCACCCTTATAAATGTTGCAAATTATAGCATTGAGTAATGAGTAATTATTAACTTGGTATTTTCTCACAAACCTGTAAAAATTGATGGCATAGTTAGTGAGATTAAGGCGTTGAGTTTTTTGTGGTGGTCGAATAGATCGAAGTTTAAAGGAACGGAGTGGAGGGAGTGGAGTGCGTTTGTAAATATGTAATTGTTTGTTTTTGGTCGGCCCGGTTTGGGTCGGCTTGTTTGTGAATGAAGTTTACCTTTAAAAAAAAGAGTAATGAGTAATTATAGTATTGAGTAATTGAGTAATCTATACTATCTATAATAAGAGATTATGAGCTGATGTAAAACTGCCTATGTGTCAATTTCTAAGGTATGCCACATGTAATCGTTGATGTCATAATTCCTTTTTCAATATTTAGATATGTATAAATCTTTCTAAAATATATAATCAGATTTTATTATTAGTAAATAAGAGATTTCTTTAGGAGGGAAGTTTGAAATTGCATGGGGAGAAGAAATCAGCAATTAATGCACTGTAAGAAGTAATCATATCTATTAATTAATAATCTATCTAAAATATATAATCAATATCTAAATGGGCAAAAGGGCAAACACTGATGATCATCCAAACCACTGGCCAACTCCAAAAGTCACGAACTGATGATTCAAAATCAACCACTGATGATTCAAAATCAAAATTATGGCTCCAAATTCAAAATTCAAAATTATGGCTCCAGATATATAACCTATCATCTTCTTCAATCAATTACCCTCTCTAATCAATTTCTCTCTCAACTCTCTCTCTCTAAAATTCACAGTCTTTTGAAAGATAAATCATTCGGTTAACAGTAGCAGGCCCCACTTTTGAAAGATAAATCTTTCTTCTTTGGCAAGAATCTGGAATTATTTCAATTTCTTCTTCATATCGAAATCTTCTGCCCTAATTCTGTCTGCCGTCCTTCAGCCTTACGAAATCTTCATCACAAAGGTACAATTCCATCTCTTTGGTAACATTCAATCTTGGTTTTCTTGCCTTTTCTTTCGATTTCTTACTTTTTATTTACTGGAACCATATTAGGGTTTTTAGAGTCATCAGGGCACAGGTAGTTGAATATTACACCGAATCTTGACCCTCATGTACTGTTTATTCATCATCTTTACCATCGATTTGAATATTATTGTATTTGTATGACCTGTTGTTAATCGTTACCTGACCCTCGATGTGTAGATTATGAGCCCATAAACAAACATATATCATTAATAACCTAGGGGATAAAAAGCATTTATGTTTGGCAGAGTATTATGAGCTAATTTCACTAGGTTAAAAAGCATTTATGTTTGGCAGAGTTTTATGAGCTGATATTATAAAGGAAGATATGTTCTTGCTTATAAAGGTGAAGTTAGAATTGATGACAACGTTATCGGAGAAAGGTCTGGTGGCAAGAAGAAAGACTTTCAGGTATGAGTTTCAGTTTTATATATAGATATATAGATCATTATAGTGTCGGTGTATAACGTTTCAATATGCTAAGCGTAATGGTTATTAACGTTTTGGTTGAATTTTATAGGCGTAGAGCGGAAACTGCTGGAGAGGTGGAGGCTTGCAAGCGATGTAACTGTAAGAAATCCAAGTTTTTGAGGCTGTATGTAACTTTGTTGAAGAAGAAACCAGTGAGAGTGTTTTGGTGGAAAACTTGGAGGGGTCGGTGACGTTGTCGAGGTTGTCAGGAAATGCAAAGTGATAGCATTTCCTGACAACCCTCGACAATGTCACCGACCTCCTAATCTGAGCGTGACCCTCTGAAAATATAAATGTTTTGCAACTTCACCATGAATAGAGAAGAAAGAGGCAGTTGGGTTTCTAGCTCCAGTTGTGTTGCAGCCGAATCAACGGCAAATTCAGCAGCAGTAGTTGTTGATGCATGAATATGAAGATTGAATTTGTGAGGTTCAGTTAATAATCGACTGATTGAAATTATATTATTTATTGTATTCACCATTGTTAAACCAAAATGATTGAATTTGTGAGGTTCAGGAATATGAAGATTGAATTTGTGAGGTTCAGCAGTAGCAGTTGTTGATTCAGCAGCAGTAGCAGTAGTTGTTGATGTAGGTGAGTTTTGCAAAGGTTTGCGGGTTGAAATAAAATTATTTATTGTATTCACAATTGTTAAACTGATTGTGCTTTATGTTTATGATTTGAACTTGTGATAATTTGTGCCTAATAATCGACTGATTGAACGGATTTTGATTTTTAATTAAGTTTATTAATGTGAACCAAAAGTTTTGGTAAACCAAGGTATGTGCTCTCACATATTCTTGGTTCAAATTAATTTCATGGGATGATAACATCTTCATTTTTATTATTTAGTTTAGGGATTGAATTTTGTGTAGAGATGGATGGATGAAGTGGGCACCTGTTTCATCGGACGAGTTTTGGTTTAATCGAATCGAATGGAATGTTGGATCCTTATGCTAATCTCAATGGAACTGTTAGCAGCGAAGAATCTTATTGGTGCTAATCTGAATGGAATGTTGGATCCTTATGCAATCATCACTTGTGGTTCAGAAAAGCGGTTTAGGTAATAGATAGTATAAATTAAGTTTGTTGTGAAACATGTATTTGGCAAAGGTCTGTTTTATGTTTGAAACCTCTGTTTGTTGTGAACAGATAACAGATGTTTCAAACGACTGTTGGGTTAAACAGTGTTTTGGGTAGAAAATAGTGGTTGAAACCACTGTTGGGTTAAAACGGTGGTTGAAACCAGTGTTGGCTTAAAACGGTGGTTGAAACCACTGTTGGGGTTAAAACGGTGGTTCAAACCACTGTTTTGTTCAAACCACTGCTTGAAACTACTGTTCGGTTAAAACGGAGGTTTGAAACCATTGTTGGGTTAAAACAGTGGTTGGAACCACTGTTTGGATGTGTATTGAAAGTGTTTGGATGTGTTGAAAGTGTGGAAGCGAAGGGTAATAAAGTGGTTTCGTGATTTGGTGGTTTCATATCAATGTAGTTCTTTCCATTTACGTTTTTTTCTATTTGTATGTAGTGAAATTGGCTGAATTTATGAAATGTTTTTAGAGCTTTATCGGAAGAACCGAGACGAGAGGGTTTTTGAACTAAAGTATATGGATACATCAACACATCTCCTGGAAAGTATAAAGGCAGAATGAAATCATACCGGTGGATGGTTAAAAGGAGAAAAATTGCGGATCTCACCTTAGATAGCTGGAACAATTTTGTAAAACTTGGATTTTGTATAGGCTTCTCTGTAGTTTGTTTGTTGTTTTTGTTCTATTTGGGGTGTATTTGTTCTTATGTTATGGCTAATATAGCAGTTATCAGATAGAAGCATTAGCTCAGGCAATTAAGGAGAACACTATAGTGTTCTTGGAGACGGGATCAGGCAAGACGCTGATCGCGATTATGCTTTTATGTCACTACGCTTATCTGCTGAAAAAACCCTCCCCGTGTATTGCTGTGTTCTTGGTAGTTGGTACCCACTGTTGTATTGGTCAAACAGGTATGTCGGTTGACTTAGTTGTTTCTTGAACATGTTTTCAACATGTGGTTAAAGCATACTAATGGAAGCTTTGTCTGTCTTATTAGCAAGCGGAGTAGATTTGAAAGTGGAGGAGTATTGGGGTGAAAAAGGTGTTGATTTTTGGAATGCTGCTGATTGGAAGAAACAACGATATCAGAATCAGGTATGACAAGTCAACATTTGACTTTTTTGTTGACCGCATACAATCTCATCAGAATTTTGACTAATGATCAAATACGTAAAGTACCCCTGAGGCAGACAAATGCAGTCTTGAGTAATAAACTTTTATTGTGTTACTCTTTACCTTTGTTGTATCATGTAGTTTTTATTTTTCAATTTAAACTGAACACACGTATATGTTATAAAACATTCTTACACCTATTAGTCATGACCCCTGACATTTTAAGGAATGCATTGAGGCATAGATTCTTAACGTTGGATATTATCAAGGTGTTAATAATTGATGAATGCCACAACGCAAAGAAAAATCATGCGTATGCTATCATCATGAAGGTATATTAATGATCGTAATTTTTAACGTTATTAATTTGTTTTAGTTGAGTTTAAAAATTGAAATAATATTTGTTCAAACCACTGCTTGAAACTACTGTTCGGTTAAAACGGAGGTTTGAAACCATTGTTGGGTTAAAACAGTGGTTGAAACCACTGTTTGGATGTGTGTTGAAAGTGTTTGGATGTGTTGAAAGTGTGGAAGCGAAGGGTAATAAAGTGGTTTTGCGATTTGGTGGTCTCATATCAATGTAGTTCTTTCCATTTACGTTTTTTTCTATTTGTATGTAGTGAAATTGGCTGAATTTATGAAATGTTTTTAGAGCTTTATTGGAAGAACCGAGACGAGAGGGTTTTTGAACTAAAGTATATGGATACATCAACACATCTCCTGGAAAGTATAAAGGCAGAATGAAATCATACCGGTGGATGGTTAAAAGGAGAAAAATTGCGGATCTCACCTTAGATAGCTGGAACAATTTTGTAAAACTTGGATTTTGTATAGGCTTCTGTGTAGTTTGTTTGTTGCTTTTGTTCTATTTGGGGTGTATTTGCTCTTATGTTATGGCTAATATAGCAGTTTTATATTAATTATGCAAAAGAACAATTTCATCAGCATTTCAATATTAAAGTTTTCAAATTAGAAGAAGAGGTACCACCATCTTATTTTTCAATATCATAATATTTTTATTAACCATCGAGATAGTGTTGTTAATGATGTTTTTTATAGAATGTTAGATGTATTTTGATCTTATCCACTAAAGAAAATCCGTTTGTTACACTTAACTAAGAACACGTTTTGTTTGGGACAAATAAGACTGCTTTTAATGAAAGTTTGTGCGAATGTCAATTCATCAAATATTTGTTCACATGATAGTTTACATAGACAAAAACTTTTATCATTATGGTTATTATAATACTAATACATACTGTATTTAACATTATTTTATAAAGATATAGAACTAAAGACCACAATTTAAATGATATATTATAATCTGAATTTGATGCGCCTCTTTTGTACACGCCTCTTTTGTTGGGATTGAACCCTATCAGAGGAACAGATAATAAGAACCAAAACTGGTTCACATCAGTGGATTCATCATAAGCAGCTGTTTGCATTAGACTATCCCCTTGAAAGTGGTTATAACATCTTATGGCCCTCATCCATTGTTTGTATACTACAACTACTGTCCATTAATGTAACACCCTCAAAAATTAACTTGATTTTATGACTAATTTATAAGAGTTTATACAAAAGATATTAAATTAACATAAGTTTTATAAGTCAAGTTCACAAGTATCATAAACATTAGTCATCTAATGACTAAGTTGGAAAATTCAAAAGTTGTTTAAGAAATTGTTTACAAACCATGAACAAAGTTTAAGTAAGATTAAAAACATAGCGGAAGCTTTCAAAAGTCGTGTTCGGTTCTTTGACGTTGCTTGACCCCATCCGTAAAGTCCACCACGTCACCTAGGGTCAAAGACCATTAAACATTAGTTTTGACTTTGATATAATACAATAACATAAGTTCCAACATCAAGTTTTAAAAGAAAACAAAATAAAAGTTTTGTTGGTTCCACCGTAACTTACGGTGACACCGTAAGTTACGGTGAGTCCTGGAATTCCCAAGTCCACCGTAAAGCAGGAGGGATCTACCGTAAACGTCTGACCTCTACCGTAAATTACGGTACTACCGTAATTTACGGTGAGTCCTGGAAATCCATGTTTTGTTTGTTTTATTCATTGCACTCAATTTCAACTCTCGGATTTCGTTTCTCTAACAACCCACTACATCAAAATCTCATATTTCTAACATGTTATATAATAACCAATATCAAAGAACAATCCACCATATTCCGGAGCATTAACCACGCTTTACTTGATTATCCGACCCGTTTGGCTCGTCTAAGGAATTCTCCTATATGACAACTACCAACGAGTTCAAACCAAGTTCGATCAATCATTCAAGATAGCGACTTCATCGCTTAATTCAAAACAACTCTTATTTAAAAATTCAAGTACACATTATATAAACATCCAATCTACTAAATGTAACGGGTTAAGTTACATACCTTTAAAGCAAGCCCTTCAAACGTGCGTCCACACCGGTTTGTCCGCTAGATGCCCCGGCTTCCTTTCCTATAGAGTTCAATCACTTTACGTTTAGAACTCTATGTTTTACATTCATAACGCACATTTTGTCATACTTCATAGTTATGCGTTTTTTTAACTTAACAATTCAGTTTCAAGCCTTCTTTGAGGCATTTCAACAAACACTATAAGGGCAGAATTTCTACATCTTTCATATTCATGTTTATAGCATTGCTAATTAGTTAACTTAACTTCAATAAAGCCATCATATAGCATTTAAACATCATACTTTTATGAAATTACCTTCTAAGATCGAATTACACTAGAACAATCATTCTAAACCCTAGTGTTCATCATCATCATGTAAAACCCACAACCCACCTTCAAGGTGTTCATGGAATTTCCTGAATTTGGTCATGATTTTACATGTAATTGGCTAGGTTTTAATTCCAAACACCATATCAATTCTAATCTAACCAAATAACACACATGCAACATCTAATTTCAGATTTTCCAAAATCATGAGAAATTCAAGTTAAGAGATTTCATCAGATTTTACATACCTTACAATCCTCTTGTGATGAGGATTACGATTCTAAGCTCAATTTTCGATTTCAACTTGGATTAATCCATCAATTTGCAAGATAAATGAAATTTTAGGGTTTTGGAGAAGTAGGGATCGCCCCCTGCTTCACTTGATCGACCAGACACACCTAAAAATGGTGTGTTTGGTGAGTTTTGTTATAATTCAGCATTTAACTTTCATTTTTGGCAAGCTTAGTCCCTCATTTATCATCTAACTTTAAGTACTAGTGTTTTTAACCTAGTGTTAGTTATTTCTAGGCTTGTAATTTTAACTAGGTTAAAATTTCTAGATGATAAATTCTTGTTTATGAAATTCTTAAATTTCTAATATAAAGACTTATATTCTCGGGGTGTTACAAGTCCACCCCCCTTAAAAGGGTTTCGTCCCCGAAACCTAATTACGTACCAAATAAAGTAGGGTGAAGACGTCGCATCTCCTCTTCGGACTCCCATGTAGTATCCGAACCTTTCCTATGCTCCCATTTGACTTTGACTTGGTCAATTTGTTTATTTCGTAAAAGTTTGACCTTCCGGTCTAAAATCTCCACCGGTCTTACTGCATAATTCAGACTATTATCCACTTCGATGTCATCGTAATGGATATAGGTCATTTCGTCTGCTAGGCACTTTCTTAATTGTGACACGTGGAACGTGCCATGGATTCCACTTAGCTCCTCCGGTAATTCAAGGCGGTAAGCTACCTTGCCAACTCTTCCGATAATTTTAAATGGCCCAATTAACCTTGGGCTTAGCTTCCCCCTTTTTCTGAATCTAATAACGCCCTTCCATGGGGAAACTTTTAGCATGACCATGTCACCAACTTGGAATTCGATTGGCCTTTTCCTTTTATCAGCATACGCCTTTTGCCTGTCTTGAGCCGCTTTCAAGTGTGCCCGAACTATATCGATCTTTTCATTCGTGGCTCGTACTATATCTTGGTGGGCGAGTTCACGTGGACCCACTTCACCCCAACATACCGGGGTTCGACACTTCCTACCATAAAGCATTTCGTACGGTGCCATCTTAATACTAGATTGGTAGCTGTTATTATATGAAAACTCGACTAACGGTAGGTGAACATCCCAACTTCCTCCAAAGTCGATTATACACGCCCGTAGCATGTCCCCCAATGTTTGTATCGTTCTTTCACTCTGTCCATCCGTTTGGGGATGGTACGCAGTGCTAATGAACAATTTGGTTCCCATTTGCTCTTGGAAATCTCGCCAGAAATTTGAAGTAAACCGGGTATCCCTATCAGACACAATGGATACCGGCACCCCATGACGTGCTATTATTTCATTCGTGTAAACCTCTGACATCTTTTCTGACGTATATGTCTCACGGATCGGAATGAAGTGAGCACTTTTTGTCAATCTATCCACCACTACCCATATGGCATCGAAACCACGACTCGTCTTAGGTAACTTGGTTAATAGGTCCATTGTAATATGTTCCCATTTCCAAACCGGAATTTCTAACGGTTGGAGTTTGCCATATGGTTTCTGGTGCTCCGCCTTGACTTGTAAACATGTCAAGCATTTTTCCACATACTTTGCCACATCCCTCTTCATTCCGGGCCACCAATAATTTTGTTTCAAATCATTGTACATCTTGGTCGCACGCGGATGAATTGAATAACGGGATTTATGAGCTTCATTAAGTAGAAGCGCCTTCACTCCACAAGTATGTGGGACCCATATCCTCCCGGATCGAGTCTTCAACCCGTGATTCCCATCAGACAAATCTTTCAATTGACCGATTATTCTTTCTTTCTTCCAATTTTCTTCTTTTACTGCTTCTAACTGCGCCTCTCGAATACGTTCAAGTATACCCGAGGTCACCACGAGTTGCATCGACCTCACTCTTATTGGGACGTAGTCCGCTTTTCTGCTCAGAGCGTCCGCTAGCACATTTTCCTTTCCGGGATGATAATGTATCTCACAATCGTAGTCTTTCACCGTTTCCAGCCATCGCCTTTGTCGCATATTTAACTCCTTCTGATCAAAGAAGTATTTCAAGCTCTTGTGGTCGGTGAATATGGTGCACTTTACCCCATACAAGTAGTGCCTCCATATTTTTAATGCAAATACCACCGCAGCCAACTCGAGATCGTGCGTGGGATATTTCTTCTCGTGTATCTTCAATTGCCTCGAGGCATAGGCTATTACCTTGCCCCGTTGCATCAACACGCAACCGAGCCCCGATAGTGAAGCATCCGAATAAACCACCATGTCTTCGACTCCGTCCGGCAATGTCAATACCGGAGCTTGAGTTAACTTTTCTTTTAGCGTTTGAAATGCTTTCTCTTGATCGGCACCCCAAATGAACTTTTCTTTCTTCCGTGTTAGCTTTGTTAGCGGTGACGCAATCTTGGAGAAATCTTGAATGAATCTCCTATAATATCCCGCAAGCCCTAAAAAGCTTCTAATTTCAGAAGGGTTCGTTGGGGGATTCCATTTTGACACAGCCTCTATTTTCGACGGATCCACCAAAACTTCGTCGGCACTTATGACATGGCCAAGAAATTGTACCTCTCGTAACCAAAAGGCATATTTAGAGAATTTTTCATATAACTTCTCTCGTCTAAGTGTCCCTAACACTTCTTGTAAGTGGTGTGCGTGTTCAGCTTCGCTTTTCGAATACACTAAGATATCATCGATAAACACTATAACTGACTTATCCAACATTGGCTTGCAAACCCGGTTCATGAGGTCCATGAAAGCCGCGGGTGCGTTTGTTAGCCCAAATGACATCACGAGGAATTCGTAATGTCCATATCTCGTGCGGAAAGCTGTCTTTGGCACATCTTCTTCTTTGACCTTTAGTTGGTGATACCCCGATCTAAGGTCAATTTTTGAAAACCAGTTCGCACCTTGTAGTTGGTCGAATAAGTCATCTATTCTCGGGAGCGGGTATCGGTTCTTTACCGTGAGTTTGTTTAACTCCCGGTAATCAATACACATGCGCATGCTCCCGTCTTTCTTTCTCACGAACAATACCGGTGCGCCCCAAGGAGACACACTCGGCCTTATGAATCCCTTGTCAAGCAGGTCTTGGATTTGGGACATCAACTCTTGTAATTCCGACGGTGCAAGTCGGTACGGGGCCTTTGCTACGGGTTTTGCGCCCGGAATCAATTCGATCCCGAACTCTACTTCCCGTTTAGGCGGTATCCCCGGTAAATCCTCCGGAAATACATCTTCATAATCTCGTACTACCGGTACGTCTTCAATCTTTCGTGATTCTTTTTCGGGCTCATTAGCGTATATCATGAATGCCTTGCATCCTCGCTTCATAAGCTTGTGAGCTTTCAACATTGTGCACACTATAGGGTTGCCTCCCTTTTCGCCATAAATGGTAACGTGTTTCCCGCTCGGAGATGTTAGTTTTATCTCCTTACGAAAACACACGACCTTTGCATGGTGTTGAGATAGCCAATCCATCCCAACGACTACTTGAAATTCTCCCATTGACATCGGGATTAGATTTATCAAATATTCTTCGTCGTCAATGCTCAGTTTACAGTTTTCACATACATCACAAACAATAAAGCTCTTGTTATTACCTATCTCTACTTCTAAGGGCACATGTAATTTTGTTAGAACAAATGAAGGATGTCGAATAAATCCATATGAAACAAAGGATTTATTCGCACCCGTATCAAACAACACGCGTGCAGGAATCGAATTTACAGCTAATATACCTGAGACCACGTCAGGTTCAACCTTCGCTTCTACGGCGGTCAATTGAAAAGATCTTGCCTTTGCTTTTGGGGCTTCACCTTTCTGGTTCTACTCATCCTTCTTTCCAACCAGTTCCGGGCATTCCGACTTTTTGTGACCCGTTCGATAACAATTGTAACAAACTGTCACTTTCTCCGGGCACGATATAGCCATATGTCCCGTTTTCTTGCATATGGGACAAGGCTTATCCTTGTAACGGCATTCGCCTTTATGACCCTTTCCGCAGATTCTGCAACTTGGTGACCCGCCTTTCGTATCGGATTTCTTTGCGGTTTCATTTGTTCGTGCCTTCTTAGTAGGGCTTGGGTTTACATCTTGTGCTTTCCGTTCACCCCGTTCAATGCTCTTTTTCAGTTCGATCTCCCTTTCCCGAGCAGCGTTTATGATCTCGGTAAGGGTCTCGTATTTTGAAGGGGTGATAAATTCCCTATACTCAGCACTCAACATGTTATGGTAATAATATATCTTTTGTTCTTCATTTGTCACTAGATCATCGCAGAACTTCATCTTATCCATAAACGTTGCTGTAATCTTGTCTATGGTCTCACCCATATGCCTAAGTTGCATGAACTCCTCCTTGATTTTATTCATAACCGCCTTGGGGCTATGATGCTTAAGAAATGGCGTCTTGAATTCTTCCCAAGTCATGACCTTAGCAGCTTCAATACCGATCTCTCTCTTTTTGTTATCCCACCAATCTTTCGCTTGACTCCTTAGTTGACCCGTA
>JARYGA010035828.1:0-29495 GCA_030545235.1 Helianthus tuberosus | reverse complement strand
ATGAGAGTACCGATACCTATTAGGCCAAAGCATGTCACACCAAACATCACGTGAACTAACAACACTTTGATATGTCAAACGTGTCCGTGTTAATTCATGGATACTATCCTAAACATCGTTTTAAAGCACCCCAAAACTCGAGTCATTTATTGATTCACGATTTTCTTCGGGTTAAGTTGTACGTCAATGGGTAGATGAGGACCATGCGAAAGCTCGGTAATTGTGGGTGCACACGTAATTACGAAAGTGACGCACGGAAGTCATACTAAACCCTACGATGTGCCAAACCTATGATTTTCAATATTTTATGATGAAATATTATTTTATCATAAGTTTTATTATTTTATCATATTTCATGTGGTTATCATATTGTTTCATATATAAACCACCAGAATAAATCCTTAAATATTCCACGAGATTCTAATGAATATTGTTTAAACAAATCACCCTAATCTTATTGTAATTTGTCAAAGGGTTAGACTTTTGTTACCCTTTGATACTCCATAATATTTTCATGATATTTTTGTATTCTTGAATCATGGGATTTTCCCTAAGTTCCATGATTTCACAAATCTATAAATCCTAACCATCTGACCATCAATTCTCGTTATGGGCTATACATCTTACTTAAGTTATCCCTCGCAGATGCCGCCTTATGGGCTATCGTCGTCATCGTCAACCGAGGATTTCTAGCCGCCGAACGGCAGCTTTAATAACTGAACACATGGCCACCCTTATTCCTACCATCGTCATCCAAGTTCAACAGGCGCTCAACCCTCACGTCTCCTCGAATCAAATCGAAGAGGTTGAAGCTGAACCGTCCCCACCCGATAACAACCATCAAAGGAGTGAAACTAACCACGATTACGCCATACCGGCTGTTCCACTAAACCAGGTTGCCCCTAATCCTGTACCTGACAGAAAACCTTATCGTGGACATTTTCCACATTGCCCCACTTGCCAAAAACATCACCCATTCAACACTTTGTGCCGCCTTTGCACTTATTGTGGACTTTATGGTCACTTAATCGACACTTGTCAGCGCTATAACCCTCAAACAGAACCACCTATAGCACCATTTAATGTACAACACGTGACACCTCCATTTGACCAACCAAACACCCACCTTATGATTCAACCGTATGTCCAACCCGACGCTCCACTAATGGATCAACCGACCGTACTTTATGGCACCCAACTCGTTCCTTACGATCGAGCCGATCAAACCGAACTAGAGGACCAAGATAACTAGAAGGCACGCAGACGAACACTCATTTAGATCTAAGACAACCATGACACGTTTAGCAGCACGATGAAGTTTTATACGATGAGTTATTACGAATAAAATGTTTTAAGTAAAATTTTGTATGAACTAAATGGAAACAAATTAGGATTGTTCTGAATTTCCGAGCACAAGTGCAATAATGTGAATTTTGGTTATATGTCTTAAACCCTAATGAGTTGTGTCTAATATGAGTTGAACGTCACAATCCTAACCAATATCGTAACCTATGCCCAGAGTTTGGAAAATTCGAGTCAAGGGCACATGGAGACGATAAATTATTATTATTGTTTTATCTCAAAATTTGGTTTTATAAAATAATAATAAAATGTAATAAATATGTATGGTAAGTGTTCTACTTCAGGCTAAAAATGTTTTTCCTCAAGTTTAACGAAAATATTTTCCTAAATAAACTGAGTTACTTTTTGAACAATTTAAAATATCAACGTGCTACACATGGTAAAGTGTAAGTATAGTTAACAAAATGAACTGAAAGTGAGTTAAGTTAACAAAGTTATGGTTTTCTTAATTTATCTTAGGACCCCTCCACTTTTGTCCGAATCGTAAATTATCGTCCGACTGGTGGAAGGGTAAATCAATGCTGCCACTTCATCTCCTGCGCCATTCGACTTCACGTTTAGTTTTCCCTCATTAACGACTTCACCTGCTACTCTCACTTCGTATACTTGACGTTCGCACTAACGTCAATCAATACAATTACCAACTCTTAATCAGTATCATTGATAGCTTGTGTCGTTGTCACGCTTTCGACGTTACTATTTGTCGTCGTTTTCATCCTTTACTCAGACGTTTTTATGTATCACTATGTTATGCATTTATGATTTGTTTTATTGCTAGTTCATGTTGTTGCAGTTTCACATCATCACTCATCACAGCTTACCTTTTCCCATAATTTGTGTGATCTGGGTATCGTCTCACTTATTCATAGACTGACCCTTTTCCCCATAACTGTGGATGTAGGTACTGCCACCATTTAGTCGCACCCTTTTTGGGTTCGAGACTCATGCAATAGTTGGTTGTGGTTTGGTTGTGGTTATTTAATTAGTAAGTTGAGTTGAGTCGTCGCATAGAACCAATCAAAACCGCTAACGAAGCCAATGAAATTTGATAAGGACATGGTGGATACGTCGCTGGTACTTCCTATATATAAGTGTTCTTATCAAACCATCAAAAGCCTCGTTAGATTTGGTCGAGAGAGGTTCTATGTAAGTTGTATTTGTGTCGTTAGTCATGATCCGAATAACGAAGCCGATGAAACTTGATAAGGACATGGTGGATACGCCGCTGGTACTTCCTATCTATAAGTGTTCTTATCGAGGTATCAAAAGCCTCGTTAGATTGGTCATGAGAAGTTGGTTTGAGTCGTCAATCATGATTTGAATAACGATGTGGATGAAAATTTGATAGGGACATGGTGGATATGCCGCTGGTACTTCCTATATATAAGTGTGTCTGTCAAATTTTCAAAAGCAGCGTTAGACTAATCATGAGTGTTTTAGTTAGTTTGTTTTGGTTTTGTGATTGGAGAATTCAAATTCTATGATTTCGCTAAACTAACTCAAATTGTCGTATTTTATGAGAAATACATCAAGATCCCAGGTTGTGACACAAATTGTAGTTTTGGCATCACGAGTATCCTTTACGAATTGGTTGCAAACTCTTCAGTGTTACAAAACATCTTTGGGACGTGATTTTCTCTTTAGCTACAATACATCTTTGATACACCAATCTTGAGCTTCGTGATTGTAATGATCATAGAGCCTATAACCGGCTATCTTGTACATAACAGTTAACACTCTTCATTTTCTGCATCCTTGGCATTTGAAAGCGATTCCTATAATTGGGTATGTAATCCTGTCAGGAACGCTACCGCCTCAATAAGTCTACACCTCTTGATATATCCTAGTTTGAGTGCATTCTCAGCAACGCCAGCACTTTGTTTAACATGTGTTACCTGACATTCCTAAGGCTCAATCCAATCTTAAGATTCGAGTTCCTAACGCTATTGCTAAATCGAGCCAATATCGTTACGCCTATGAAAGACCCTACACTTAATCCTAGACGAACAGTTTTCTCCTAATTTCGGGACGAAATTTCCAAAAGTTGGGGAGACTGTAACATCCGCCAAAATCCGACCCGGATTGTAAAATCGGACCCTTATCAATAAAATAAAAATAAGATTTTTTATGTAATTAATCATCACGTTTTGCGTTGGATTAAAATCGGAGTAAAATTGGAGGTTTATAAGCGAGACTCAGGTAACTCGGTTATTAGTTATAATGGGAATAAATTGGAGGTTTATAAGCGAGACTCAGGTAACTAGGTTATTAGTTATAATGGGAATAATTAACTACGTTAAAAGTGGTAGTTAAAACGAGTTTTAAACTGAAAAGGATTAAAACCATCAAATTATCAAAGTTACAAGTTAAGGGGTTGTTTCTGTAATTTATGGAAACTATATACTTAAAACGGGTTAGCTGACTAGGTTAGTAAACCTATTTAAGTTGGTATATATCATAATTAACTAGGTTAGTTTATTGGATTAGTTCTATAAAAGAAATGAATTAACTTAGTTAGTCTATTCTATATTTTAACTTAGTTAATTTAATTTTGTATTAACTAGGTTAGCTCTTTAAGAGAACTCAAGATAACCACAGTTAAACTTTAGGGGCCTAGGTGACATTTCTGAAACTTAGTTAATTTAATTTTGTATTAACCAAGGGATTCGAACTCGGGTCATCTCGTACAAACAACAACAAGTTCACCACTGGACTGAGTCCAGTTTGGTGACATATCTCCGGCGCTTTAATTTTTTTAAACTGGGTTTAGATGTTTAAAATAGAAAAAAAAAATTTATGGGTAGAGAGGGGACTCGAAACCGGGTTCCCAATTAACCAAATAACGTGCACACCAGCTGGTCTAACGAGCTTTGGTGATAAACTTTCACTCGTTTAAAAGTTATAGTAAATCCAGATCTGTTAATCCTTTCATCTTCTTCGCCCAGACATGGAACCCGACCCGACAACCCTTTAAAGCTCAACCCGGTTACGGTTTCACTTGGTTACACGACGTTTGGGCTTTGTTTTCGTCCCATATGAATTGTAGTAAAGGAGAAACTTAATTTCCAACATTAAATCAGTGTAATAGTCCTTTAAATCACCTAATCGATTCAAAATCAATTCACCATTAAACCTTCATTAAAGTGTATCAAGAACATCAATGGGTTTTGAGCAAATTCGCAAAATCAGATGATAAAACTTTCATCAATTGTTCATCTGATCAAACCATGCAAAACCCCACTGAAATTTCTTCATTTCATCACTTCTACATCATGAATTTAATCGAAGAACATTCTAGGGCTTGTAACTTGTGCGGATGATATCTCCTTCAATTCTCGACCTTTTCAGGTGATTCAAAAGCCTAACTTGCTTATTTTTTTATGCTCTACAAAAGCCCTCTATCAATTTCTGTGATAGAAGGCTAAATTATGCGAATTTAATTTTAGTTGAAATTAGGGTTCTTCATGCATAGAATTTGGGGTTTTTAGATTTAGACTTGTGTTTTGATGAAATTGAAAGTATAAAATTGTTATATATCATACTAGTGTATTGGATTTAAATTTTGGGAATTTTTAGATATCAATTGGAATTTTGGTGAATTATTTATGTTTTAATCACTAGATAAATCGAATAAAAATACAAGATAATTTTTAAATAAATTCAATAAATAATTTATTGGGTATTTCAGATTATATAAACATTATGGAATTTTTTATATAATTTTCCTTAAATTTTGGGGAATTCATAAATATAAAATGGATATATATATATATATATATATATAGAGAGAGAGAGAGAGAGAGAGAGAGAGAAAGGTTAACATACAAAAGCCCTTATCATACTTCACGTTCGCGACAATGGTAACCGTCAGATGAGGGCTATAATCACGCATGGAGGTGATAATCACGCATGGGATCAGTTATTTGGTGATAATCACGCATGGGAGGTGATAATCACGCATGGGGAGTATAATCACGCACGTTATGATGGTAAAAAAATAATTACGCACGTTATGTATTTGGTCGCGTAGGTTAATGTAGGTTAAGCCGTAATGTACATTATACTTTCTCTACATATATATATGTTTTAATTATTTAAAATACAAGTGTTGGTGCATGCGTCTGTCGACTTCGTCTTGTATCGAGTCTTGTATATGTTTAGATAAATCAGGGCACGGAAAACAAGAAATTAGGTCAAAGGGCAAGTTCAAGCGAAATCACTTAGTATAATTTCGCTTGAATGAGACACATGGTTTCAAGCGAAATCACCATGTTAATTTCGCTTGAACCTTATTCCGCTTCAATTGGTATTCCGCTTGAGACATGTTCAAGTGGAATCACATGCCCTATATATAGTGGTGACCTGATTCCGTTTCAGTAGTTCTGGTGTGTGTGTTTTCCGATGGCGAAGCTCTGTCGAAGTGTCTGTAGATCTGTAATCGTAACAGAATCAATCAAAAGACAGTTATTAGTGAATATCTAGCTGAAATCAACTCATCATGTCTGTTTCCGCCTTTCATTTTGAGTAGAACACCTCTGATCGACTCATCTCGGGTCCGTACACGATGCTACAATTGGTATCAGAGCTCAGGAGGAGGAGTTCTGCAGTTTTCTGCTTGATTTCATCTCATTTTCTTACTTCTACACCTTCTTTTATCAATTGAACAACTTTTAACGGTTAAAATGGCCTGAATTTTTCACAACTTAAGCGAAATTGTGTTTTAACAAACCCTTGAGAATATTGGACCAAAATTCAGCTTAAAAGTGACAAAAATGGACCAAAGTTATAATTCCGTTTGAACGAGCCATATAATTCCGTTTGAAAAGTTGAGGCAATTTCAAGCGAAATTACATATTCCGCTTGAGAATTTTCAAACGGAATAAGTAATCCAGCTTCAATTAGTTATTCCGCTTGAAAAGTTGTAATCCAGCTTTAAATTTCAAACAAAATCACTTATTCCGTTTGAAATTATAATCCCACTTGAACTTTAATTCCGTTTGAAGTTGTCTGCAGGTTAATCTCGCTTGAAAAGGGGCTATCTCGCTTGGAAGTAATCTCGCTTGAAACCTAATCTCGTTTGAAAGTACCTGTTTTTGTGAAAAAGTTTACCGAATCATGAGTGAAGAATTTTACAACGCATTTGCAACATCTCCAACTAGTCCGGCTACCATTGCTCAAAACATGAACACAGAAAACAAATCCAGAACGTTGCAAAAACCTCCGAAGCTAATGAGTATTGAAGAGTATTATGGTTGGAAAGATCGGTTTGAAAACTGGGTTCAAGCCAATCATTTGAGATCGTGGGAGTGTATTTTGAAGAAATATGTTCTACCACGTACTGATTTGCAAGTTGAGAAAGAAATCTCTGAATTCAATGACAAAGAACGAGACATGTACAAAGCTGAAAAGATGATGATTAGTCTACTTCAGCAAGCCATTAAAGAAGACATCTTTGTATTGCTTCAACATGACAAAACTTCAAAATCAATTTGGGATGCACTTAAAATCAAATTTGAGGGAAGTGAAAAGATGATAAAAAGTAAAAAGGCGTTGCTTAAGAAAGAATTTGATCTATTCACAAGTCTGACAGGGGAAGATACAAAGAAGTTGATTGAAAGATACTGCCACTTAGTACATTCTATGTCGTTGTTAAGTATAACCAAAGATCGAGAGGAATGGGTTGACAAATTAGCTGATGCGTTACCTCAGAAAGAATAGAAAGAATGGGGTACGTACTTGATGATTTTGAAGAATACCGGAGTTTATGATGGTTTGACGATTTCTCAGTTCATCGAGAAGATTGAGGGTCAAGATCTTGAACAGCAAAAGATTGCGAGGATGAATAATCCGAGTGGTCAACAAGATGTGAAGATGTATTATAAAGGCAGTGTTCAAGAGATTGAAAGGAGTCCTAAAATTCAAACTGCTTTTAGTGCTGAAAATTCATCTGGAATTGTTGATCAAAGTCCAAGCAGCAGCAGTGGATTCTCTTCATATCCAAGTGTTAATCCAAAGAGTTCAACTTCAAGTTTTCATTCTCAAAGTTCAAAAAGTGGAAATGATTGTGTAATACAGTGCAACATTTCATTGAAACTTCCAGATGGTCAAAGTTTTTCTGAAGAAATTGCAAAAGATCACATGGCGTTACTTGCAACTATGTTACAATCCTATGAAGGTTTGGTTGCAGGGAGGATCGGAAATCCTATGCTGATGAAAGAGGATTACGATCAGATAGATGCAGAAGAAATGGAGCTCATGGACATCAAATGGTGTCTAGCTAGTGTCTTGAGAAGAGCTGAAAAGTTTAAAATGATCACAGGAAGAAATGATTTCTTGGATGTACATGTTTCTACTTTGGGTTTTGATAAATCTAAAGTTACTTGTTTTCGATGCAGGGAGAAAGGTCATTTCAAAAGAGAATGCAAAAATCAGGAAGCGAGTGGAGCAAAGAATCCTTTTGGAAAAGATGATTATTATCGGAAAGCCATATATCAACAAGTTGCTCATCAACCATATCAACAAAAAGAAACACAAACTGCTCATGGGAAAATGATTGAAGATGCAAACAAGAAAGCTTATTCTGGTATCATTAATCAAGATGATCAAAAATCTTCAACAGGTTTCGATTGGGACAAGTATGTTTCAGCTGATAGTAAAGCATGTTTAATAAACCAAGATGATGAGAAAATGGCTCCAGGATTTAGCTGGGATAATTTTGTAGATGAGAATGGGAATTTTAAAGCTTTCATTGCAAAGATAGTTCAAGAACCTGATTTGTTTACAGAATGGATGAAAGCGATTGGTGTTCATAAGAAAAATCAAGAAGAAGAATCCGTTTCATCCGATGAAAGTTCAGAAGAAGAAACTGTTCTTGATCAAATATCATCTGATTCTGGTTCTTCAGATGATAGTTCTGAAAAGACTTTAGATTTTGATCAAACACCATCTGATTCTAGTTCTTCAGATGATAGTTCTGAAAAGACAATTGATTTTGATCAATCACCAACAGATGACAGTGGTGATGATGAGGAAGAAAGACATATTAATGTTGCAAAAATTCATTTATCTCCTGAAAGCTTTCAATTTTATTTTGCAGAACGCTTGGAGAAGCTGAAGGAGAGACGAGCAGCAAAAGAACAAAAGAAAATGAAGTGTGAAAGTGTTGATAAAAAGGAAGAGACTGTTCCAAATGAAGAAGTTAAAGTTGAGAAGGTAATAGAGGTTGAACCAGTGATTGAGGTTGAGAAAGTCATCGAAGTTGAAAAGATTGTGGAGGTCATCAAGCCTTGCTTAAAGTGTTTAGAATCTTGCAAGGAATGTGCAGGTTTAGCCAGGTTTAGATCATGAATCTGATTGATAGAGAGTCAGGTTCCGATTCCTTAGGACTCTGTGATTTCAACAAGTCAGGCTGCGATCCCAACAAATCGAAAGGGGGAGTCTGAAGACATCCGAGTAAAGAGTATTCAAGGGAGAGTCTGTTGATGCTGAAGGGGAGGAAGAGATAAAGTTTGAAGATGCTTACATGATCAGACTGATAAAGACTGAAGACGTTGAAGACTCGACACTTAAGACTCGTCAACATTCGAGGGGGAGTCTGTTGGTTCATGCGTCTGTCGACTTCGTCTTGTATCGAGTCTTGTATATGTTTAGATAAATCAGGGCACTGAAAACAAGAAATTAGGTCAAAGGGCAAGTTCAAGCGAAATCACTTAGTATAATTCCGCTTGAATGAGACACATGGTTTCAAGCGAAATCACCAAGTTAATTTCGCTTGAACCTTATTCCGCTTCAATTGGTATTCCGCTTGAGACATGTTCAAGCGGAATCACATGCCCTATATATAGTGGTGACCTGATTCCGTTTCAGTAGTTCTGGTGTGTGTGTTTTCCGACGGCGAAGCTCTGTCGAAGTGTCTGTAGATCTGTAATCGTAACAAAATCAATCAAAAGACAGTTATTAGTGAATATCTATCTGAAATCAACTCATCATGTCTGTTTTCGCCTTTCATTTTGAGTAGAACACCTCTGATCGACTCATCTCGGGTCCGTACACGATCCTACAACAAGATTGTCACACATAAAATTTATAAATATTCCTACTAATTTTTAGAGGGTGTATAATTGTTATAGAATTTTTATAGAGTATTTCTATAATTTTTGATAACTATTATGCAATTAAATAATGGGTGAAATTGTTATACAAATCATTCCCATTATAAAATTATTGTTTTTAAATTAAAAATTTGTGACAATCAATAAATCAGTAAATCTTTTATGTATGATAATTAGATGTGTTCATGAACTTATTTAATTATTGGCTTTGTGAAATATTTGAAAACCATTAAAATGGTAATTTATAGTTTTGCTGTTTTAATAAAATTCTAATACATATATAACTATTGTTTTGGTTATTTCTTTGTTGAACAAATATGATTTTATATATTTTCAAGTCCCCAAATAGGAGAACCCAATTTCCTAAAATCATTAGGTTATCCTTTCGTTTAGTATGTCTATTATTTACAATACGGTTATTATCTTAGAATTCCACATATTCCAGTTCGTGCGTTAATTCTTGTGGAAGGTCTCTTCGCAACCTGTGAGTAATTTCTTCCATTTCCCCTTTTTAATCTTTTACAAATTTTGGGGTGCATCATGTTACACTTTTCGATTTACTTAACATGCTATGATCAAGAGTTATTATGTGAACGTCTTATGTGTTTTCTATTATTCTAGATGCTATTTGATGTCAAGTCTATTGCATGCTATTGTGTCTAGTGGATCCACACGGCTGACTAGGTTTCCCACGGTCATGGGTTGAAGCCTAGTATCGCCAACAGTATTAGACTCGCTCCTCGGGGCTTGAGCCTAATGCACGCTATTATCAGGAGTCTATTTATTTTGGTTGTTTGTGTTGTTATTGATGGTGTATTCTTGTTTGGTAAATTTGGATTTATGGATATGTTTACTATGTTGAAGATATGAGACCATTTACACACAAACCTTGTGGTGCATGTTAAAATATTTTTTGTTAAAAAGAAATAAATATAAAACTGTTTTCTATAAAACAGAGGAAATTATTCACCAACATATTTGTTGACCCAAAAATATATTTTTCTAACGTGGTGCAGGTTTTCAAAGTTGATGATCAAGTGATGTGGACACGTAGCATGGGCCTTAGGAAAATAAATTGAATCTTGATATATTTGTTTTGAACAATGTATGAACAATTTTAATTATTATATGATATGTGACTATTTAAATGGATATGCTTTATATATTGAAACAATAATTAGTTGTCGTGAGTTATGGGCAATCATCATGCCCCATACCTTTCCGCTGTGGGTCAGAGTGTGACAGATTGGTATCAGAGCCAATGACTATAGGGAACTAGGTTTAGGTTATTAGACCCTTAGACTTAGACTGTAGTTGATTAGGTACCTTAGGTACCTTATGTGCTTAATTGTTGATTGTCATAGCTAAAAAAAAATTAAGTGCCTATGTTTTAAATTTTCTATTGTCACACACATATATATGTGAGCACATTTAATTGTTATATGCTAAGTATTATATCACAAAAATGGCAATATGTGCTTTATTATTAAACCATGATTTATTATTTCTTTTTCTTTGTTACGTCGTATGCACCTTATACTATATACAAATACTCAATATTCTAATTCTTATTCCTATATATCTAAAGTCTTGAATCAATTCATTTTCTTTACAACATTTCAATTATTCATGAGTTTGATTTCATTTCATTTTTGAGTTTCAAATTTCAATTGATATTTCACTCTCGTCAAAGTGAGTTCTTGTGACGGACATGTAGTAACTGGAAGGGTTACATACCGGTAGTCGGGACGTCCTGTCTAGGCTGGTATTCGTATAAATCCAATTAATGGACCAGTTTGCCTACTTGGGGGCTATCGATGAGAGTATCGATACCTATTAGGCCAAAGCGTGTCACACCAAACGTCACGTGAACTAACAACACTTTGATATGTCAAACGTGTCCGTGTTAATTCGTGGATACTATCCTAAACATCGTTTTGAAGCACCCCAAAACTCGAGTCATTTATTGATTCACGATTTTCTTCGGGTTAAGTTGTACGTCAATGGGTAGACATATGAGGACCATGCAAAAGCTCGGTAATTGCGGGTGCACACGTAATTACGAAAGTGACGCACGGAAGTCATACTAAACCATACGATGTGCCAAACCTATGATTTTCAATATTTTATGATGAAATATTATTTTATCATAAGTTTTATTAGTCTATCTTATTCCATGTGGTTATCATACTGTTTCAAATATAAACCACCGGAATAAATCCTTAAATATTCAACGAGATTCTAATGAATATTGTTTAAACAAATCACCCTAATCTTATTGTAATTTGTCAAAGGGTTAGACTTTTGTTACCCTTTGATACTCCATAATATTTTCATGAGATTTGTATTCTTGAATCATGGGATTTTCCCTAAGTTCCATAATTTCACAAATCTATAAATCCTAACCATCTGACCATCAATTCTCGTTATGGGCTATACATCTTACTTAAGTTATCCCTCGCAGATGCCGCCTTATCATCGTCGTCATCGTCAACCGAGGATTTCTAGCCGCCGAACGGCAGCTTTAATAACTGAACACATGGCCACCCTTATTCCTACCATCGTCATCCAAGTTCAACAGGCGCTCAACCCTCACGTCTCCTCGAATCAAATCGAAGAGGTTGAAGCTGAACCGTCCCCACCCGATAACAACCATCAAAGGAGTGAAACTAACCACGATTACGCCATACCGGCTGTTCCACTAAACCAGGTTGCCCCTAATCCTGTACCTGACAGAAAACCTTATCGGGGACATTTTCCACATTGCCCCACTTGCCAAAAACATCACCCATTCAACACTTTGTGCCGCCTTTGCACTTATTGTGGACTTTATGGTCACTTAATCGACACTTGTCGGCACTATAACCCTCAAACAGAACCATCTATAGCACCATTTAATGTACAACACGTGACACCTCCATTTGACCAACCAAACACCCACCTTATGATCCAACCGTATGTCCAACCCGACGCTCCACTAATGGATCAACCGACCGTACTTTATGGCACCCAACTCGTTCCTTATGATCTAGCCGATCAAACCGAACTAGAGGACCAAGATAACTAGAAGGCACGCAGACGAACACTCATCTAGATCCAAGACAACCATGACGCGTTTAGCAGCACGACGAAGTTTTATACGATGAGTTATTACGAATAAAATGTTTTAAGTAAAATTTTGTATGAACTAAATGGAAACAAATAAAGATTGTTCTGAATTTCCGAGCACAAGTGCAATAATGTGAATTTTGGTTATATGTCTTAAACCCTAATGAGTTGTGTGTAATATGAGTTGAATGTCACAATCCTAACCAATATCGTAACCTATGCCTAGAGTTTGGAAAATTCGAGTCGAGGGCACATGGAGACGATAAATTATTATTATTTTTTAATCTCAAAATTTGGTTTTATAAAATAATAATAAAATGTAATAAATATGTATGGTAAGTGTTCTACTTCAGGCTAAAAGTGTTTTTCCTCAAGTTTAACGAAAATATTTTCCTAAATAAACTGAGTTGCTTTTTGAACAATTTAAAATATCAATGTGCTACACATGGTAAAGTGTAAGTATAGTTAACAAAATGAACTGAAAGTGAGTTAAGTTAACAAAGTTATGGTTTTCTTAATTTATCTTAGGACCCCTCCACTTTTTTCCGAATCGTAAATTATCGTCCGACTGGTGGAAGTGTAAATCAATGCTGCCACTTCATCTCCTGCGCCATTCGACTTCACGTTTAGTTTTCCCTCATTAACGACTTCACATGCTACTCTCACTTCGTACACTTGACGTTCGCACTAACGTCAATCAATACAATTACCAACTCTTAATCAGTATCGTTGATAGCTTGTGTCGTTGTCACGCTTTCGACGTTACTATTTGTCGTCGTTTTCATCCTTTACTCAGACGTTTTTATGTATCACTATGTTATGCATTTATGATTTGTTTTATTGCTAGTTCATGTTGTTGCAGTTTCACATCATCACTCATCACAGCTTACCTTTTCCCATAATTTGTGTGATATGGGTATCGTCTCACTTATTCATAGACTGACCCTTTTCCCCATAACTGTGGATGTAGGTACTGCCACCATTTAGTCGCACCCTTTTCGGGTTCGAGACTCATACAATAGTTGGTTGTGGTTATTTAATTAGTAAGTTGAGTTGAGTCGTCGCATAGAACCAATCAAAACCGCTAACGAAGCCAATGAAATTTGATAAGGACATGGTGGATACGCCGCTGGTACTTCCTATATATAAGTGTTCTTATCAAACCATCAAAAGCCTCGTTAGATTTGGTCGAGAGAGGTTCTATGTAAGTTGTGTTTGTGTCGTTAGTCATGATCCGAATAACGAAGCCGATGAAACTTGATAAGGACATGATGGATACGCCGCTGGTACTTCCTATATATAAGTGTTCTTATCGAGGTATCAAAAAGCCTCGTTAGATTGGTCATGAGAAGTTGGTTTGAGTCGTCAATCATGATTTGAATAACGATGTGGATGAAAATTTGATAGGGACATGGTGGATACGCCGCTGGTACTTCCTATATATAAGTGTGTCTGTCAAATTTTCAAAAGCAGCGTTAGACTAATCATGAGTGTTTTAGTTAGTTTGTTTTGGTTTTGTGATTGGAGAATTCAAATTCTATGATTTCGCTAAACTAACTCAAATTGTCGTATTTTATGAGAAATACATCAAGATCCCAGGTTGTGACACAAATTGTAGTTTTGGCATCACGAGTATCCTTTACGAATTGGTTGCAAACTCTTCAGTGTTACAAATCATCTTTGGGACGTGATTTTTTCTTTAGCTACAATACATCTTTGATACGCCAATCTTGAGCTTCGTGATTGTAATGATCATAGAGTCTATAACCGGCTATCTTATACATAACAGTTAACACTCTTCATTTTCAGCATCCTTGGCATTTGAAAGCGATTCCTATAATTGGGTATGTAACCCTTGTCAGGAACGCTACCGCCTCAATAAATCTACACCTCTTGATATATCCTAGTTTGAGCGCATTCTCAGCAACGCCAGCACTTTGTTTAACACGTGTTACCTGACATTCCTAAGGCTCAATCCGATCTTAAGATTCTAGTTCCTAAAGCTATTGCTAAATCGAGCCAATATCGTTACGCCTATGAAAGACCCTACACTTAATCCTAGACGAGCAGTTTTCTCCTAATTTCGGGACGAAATTTCCAAAAGTTGGGGAGACTATAACATCCGTCAAAATCAGACCTCTGAAATCCGACCCGGATTGTAAAACCGGACCCTTATCAATAAAATAAAAATAAGATTTTTTTTATGCAATTAATCATCACGTTTTGCATTGGATTAAAATCAAAGTAAAATGGGAGGTTTATAAGCGAGACTCAGGTAACTCGGTTATTAGTTATAATGGGAATAATTACCGACGTTAAAAGTGGTGGTTAAAACGAGTTTTAAACTGAAAAGGATTAAAACCATCAAATTATCAAAGTTACAAGTTAAGGGGTTGTTTCTGTAATTTATGGAAACTAGATACTTAAAACGGGTTAGCTAACTAGGTTAGTAAACCTATTTAAGTTGGTATATATCGTAGTTAACTAGGTTAGTTTATTGGATTAGTTGTATAAAAGAAATGAATTAACTTAGTTAGTCTATTCTATATATTAACTTAGTTAATTTAATTTTGTATTAACTAGGTTAGCTCTTTAAGAGAACTCAAGATAGCCAACAGTTAAACTTTAGGGGCCTAGGTGACATTTCTGAAACTAAATTGAAAGGTGGGATAATGATAACAAAAAGGATGACCAAGGGATTCGAACTCGGGTCATCTCATACAAACAACAACAAGTTCACCACTGGACTGAGTCCAGTTTGGTGACATAAATTCGGCGCTTAAATTTTTTTAAACTGGATTTAGACGTTTAAAATAGAAAAAAAAAATATATCGGTAGAGAGGGGACTCGAAACCGGGTTCCCCAATTAACCAAATAACGTGCACACCAGCTGGTCTAACGAGCTTTGGTGATAAACTTTCACTCGTTTAAAAGTTATAGTAAATCTAGATCTGTTAATCCTTTCATCTTCTTCGCCCAAACATGGAACCCAACCCGACAACCCTTTAAAGCTCAACCCGGTTACGGTTTCACTTGGTTACACGACGTTTGGGCTTCGTTTTCGTCCCATATGAATTGTCGTAAAGGAGAAACTTAATTTCCAACATTAAATCAGTGTAATAGTCCTTTAAATCAGCTAATCGATTCAAAATCAATTCACCATTAAACCTTCATTAAAGTGTATCAAGAACATCAATGGGTTTTGAGCAAATTCACAAAATCAGATGATAAAACTTTCATCAATTGTTCATCTGATCAAACCATGCAAAACCCCACTGAAATTTCTCCATTTCATCACTTCTACATCATGAATTTAATCGAAGAACATTCTAGGGCTTGTAACTTGTGCGGATGATATCTCCTTCAACTCTCAACCTTTTCAGGTTATTCCAAAGCCTAACTTGCTTATATTTTTATGCTCTACAAAAGCCCTCTATCAATTTCTGTGATAGAAGGCTAAATTATGCGAATTTAATTTTAGTTGAAATTAGGGTTCTTCATGCATAGAATTTGGGGCTTTTAGATTTAGACTTGTGTTTTGATGAAATTGAAAGTATAAAATTATTATATATCATACTAGTGTATTGGGTTTAAATTTTTGGAATTTTTAGATATCAATTGGAATTTTGGTGAATTATTTATGTTTTAATCACTAGATAAATCGAATAAAAATACAAGATAATTTTTAAATAAATTCAATAAATAATTTATTGGGTATGTCAGATTATATAAACATTATGGAATTTTTTATATAATTTTCCTTAAATTTTGGGGAATTCATAAATATAAAATGGATATATATATATATATATATATATATATATATATATATATATATATATATATATATATATATATATATATATATATATATATATAGGGTAGGTATTGGGAGAAAACCCAATTAAATGAGAAAACTCAGCAAACGCTATTGTGTGGTCTAGATTGCTCCACATCAACATATGATTTTAGAGCTTTGGAGGATATGATTGTCTTTTTACACATGTTGTATCATTTCATACACACACCCCAATACATGACTGTAAGTCATTTCATTCACCATCATAAGTTTTGTACTTCACCCCACCCTCTTACCAACTCCTTCATCTTCCTCTCTCTAAAAAAACATCAAGAACACTTTTTTTTCAATTTTATCAGATTTGAGCAAACCATTTCTCAAAGACCTAGATGTAGATCTTATACTCATTCCTTTCTATTGAAGCCACCAAATATGAGGGTCGAAACAATTATCGAAGCTCTTCAAGAAAAGAAAGTAAGGTGTTGCTCTCATCACATCTTTAATTCTGTTTTTAGAGAGAGAAAACTGACGTGTTGGAGAGAGAAACAACAATATTCATCTTGTTCATCTGGACACCAAGAACACATGCACAAATGTGTGTGAGAGAAACACGTTTAAAGATCTTACTTTTGTTATTTATGTAATTTGTTTAGATTTATACTTTTTATGATATTTGATAGATTTAAAATCAGAGCTTCGTTTGTTTATTTCAAAATTTTAAATCAAGACCAAGAAGAAATTTTTGTGTGCCCAATTTCTTTCTTCAAAAATCCGGTCTTCTTAGTTGTTTCAGATCTATATGTGTTTCAAATATATGGGTTTGAAGCAGATTTGATGTTAGATTCATTACTTTTGAGTTTTTTTATGAGTTCTTTGATTTTCGGTCATGTTATTTTCAATAAAATGTTTGTCTTTTTTTTTTCATCCTTACCAGGTGGTGATTCTACTAGATGGCATATCCTGTTACTACAACCCGTAGCTACACATGTTACATTTTTTTACAGCTACATATGTAACGACCCTTCGTTATATATGTTAATGACCAGCTTGTTGGAATAGGTGAATGGAGTTTATGCAAGAGATGAGTCAGCAAAGGTAGCAGATAAACAACAAAGACAGTCCTTCAATGGAAGCTCCACCCCTTCTTAGTGATCTGTGTTTTCGTTTACTAGTAATATGTAATGTGAGACTGTTATTATTTTTGTCTAGGACGTGTTGTTAAAAATGTTCTGGCCTTCCGAACTTCTGCCCTGAAGTCGACCTCAGCATATTTGTGTTGCTTTTGGGCTCTATACATCCATTTTTGTGTAACTTGCTTGTAGGCAATGTAGCTTTTTACAAGTTTACCAGTACATTAATCTCTAACACATGTTATGTGTAACTTGCTGAAAGTCTTAACACACGTTATAATAGAGCCTTGACACACGTTATATTAGTTATACCGTTATGGGTATAGTAAACGGCCCACTATTTTTCTTAGTGCTATGTATTTTCGTTTACTAGTAATATGTAATGTGAGACTCTTATTGTTTTGTCTAGTACATGATGTTAAAACGGTATGGACTTAACACATTCTGGAAGTCTTAGCACACGTTATAAAAGAGGCTTAACACACGTTATATCAGGTATACTATGTTGTTATTAAGTTACTATTGGAGTTTATGCATCCGTTCTGGAAGTCTTAACACACGTTATAATAGAGGCTTAACACACATTATACTTATCAGGCGCATAACACATGTTACAGTATGTATATACAAATCATGGTGTTTTGGAAACCACTAGCTTATACATGACACCATGTTGGGTTAAACCAAGATTATAACAGAGTCTTAACACATGTTATCCCAGGTACACGGTGTTACAATATTAACTTGTATGTTCCATATTAAATTATTAACTTGTACACGTGTTATGATCAGTACATGCACATCATGGTGTTTTGCAAACCACTTTCATATACATGAATACAAGTCGGGTTATAATGGATTCTTACATGTTATCATATGTATACAAGTGGGGTTACAACAAGATTACGATATTAACTAAGCTCACCATTAAACTCATCGCCCCCGTCGACTGTTTTCACCCTTGTCACATGTTAAGCAATTATATGTTCCGAACAGACAAATTGTAACATATGTTAGATCAGTATATACACATCATGGTGTTTTGTAAACCACTAGCTTATACATGAATACATGTCAGGTTACAAAAAAGATTATAACAGTGGCTTAACACATGTTATACATTCCAAAATGTGCAAAACAAATGACCCGTTTCATATTATATATTCCAAAATTACCGGTACATGTGTTACCATAAATGGCTCGTTTCATATTACACGTTACATACTAACTTGTACATTTATTACTTGTACAAGTTTTACGCTCAGTATCCACATTATCGGATATTTTAAACATCAACAAAAATAAAATAGATATTACTTGTTTTTTTTAATTAACAAAAGGTTAACACACGTTATATATCATTCTAACAGGGGCTTAATACATGTTATACATGTCAGGTTACATCATGGTGTTCTGTTACAACATGAACCACCAACACATGTTATAAATGAACGAAGACTTCTTTCCCAAAGGATGTGACTTATTCAATGTCCCCGCATTAACGTCACCTACATCCATCCAGCTTGTCAATTGAATATCTTTTATGGATCTGTTTCTGTAAATCAACACATGTTATATATCATTCTAACAGGTGCTTAACACATGTTATGGGTCTGTCTCTGTAAATCAAGCAACCCAACAAAAAAACAATTATTGTTAAGATCAAAAGCCCCAAACAAGCAACCAAACCAACAAAAAAACCCGTTCAAAATCTCATCCTAAAGTTTTGGATTTATTTAAAATACATGAACATTAACCATTACTAGAACATGCATTAACTTCGCCTACATCCATCCAGCTTGTCAATTGAATATCTTTGTGGGTTTGTTTCTGTAAATCAACACACGTTATATAACATTCTAACAGGAGGCTTAACACATGTTATGGGCCTGAGTCTGTGAATCAAGCAACCCAACAAAAAAACACTTACTGTTCAGATCAAAAACCCAAACAAGCAACCCAAACCAACAAAAAAACAGCTACTGTTAAGATCAAAAGCCCCTAACAAGCAACCAAACCAACAAAAAAAACCCGTTCAAAATCTCATCCTAAAGTTTTTGATTTATTTAAAATACATGAACATTAACCATGGATACCCCATTAACCATTACTAAAACACTTTCAGCACACAAAAACATATTAAAAACCATTTCAACAAAAAATCAAGTGTGAAATGATATTTCAAGAACACTTACCGGATCTATAACCGTCCAATGAACACGAAGAAGATCTTCAAACCTTCTTCTCACACACACACTCGTGCGTGTGTCTTTGTGATAAAGATTGTTGTTTCTCTATCTAAAAATCAACTTTCTCTCTCTAAAAACATTCATCTTGTCATCGTTCTTCTCACACACCCACTCGTGCGTGTGTCTTTGTGATACTCTGATGTGCTCGACCATTGAAGGATCACCATTGAAGACCATGAAGCTTTTCTCTTTCACATGATGAAGAAAGAGGAGAGAGATAATAGTGTTTTGAAAGATTTGAATAGAAGAAAGAGGAGAGAGATGATGATACTAGTACTACACAAGTGGGTTTTGTCATTTCCAATACCAAAAAATCTTTTTGTTCTACCAGAAATGCCCTTCTTTGATTATATTTAAATCTAATATACACACAAAATAGGAGAGCCATAGATCTTCTTGGATGAAAGACAATCAATGGATGAGAATGAGTTTTCAGGGTTTTCTAAAAAAGATGGGGTTTTCCATATAACCCAACCCTATATATATATATATATATATATATATATATATATATATGTTTTAATTATTTAAAATACAAGATTGTCACACATAAAATTTATAAATATTCCTACTAATTTTTAGAGGGTGTATAATTGTTATAGAATTTTTATAGAGTATTTCTATAATTTTTGATAACTATTATGCAATTAAATAATGGGTGAAATTGTTATACAAATCATTCCCATTATAAAATTATTGTTTTTAAATTAAAAATTTGTGACAATCAATAAATCAGTAAATCTTTTATATATGATAATTAGATGTGTTCATGAACTTATTTAATTATTGGCTTTGTGAAATATTTGAAAACCATTAAAATGGTAATTTATAGTTTTGCTGTTTTAATAACATTCCAATACATATATAACTATTGTTTTGGTTATTTCTTTGTTGAACGAATATGATTTTATATATTTTCAAGTCCCCAAATAGTAGAACCCAATTTCCTAAAATCATTAGGTTATCCTTTCGTTTAGTATGTCTATTATTTACAATACGGTTATTATCTTAGAATTCCACATATCCCAGTTCGTGCGTTAATTCTCGTGGAAGGTCTCTTCGCAAGCTGTGAGTAATTTCTTCCATTTCCCCTTTTTAATCTTTTACAAATTTTGGGGTGCATCATGTTACACTTTTCGATTTACTTAACATGCTATGATCAACTGTTATTATGTGAACGTCTTATGTGTATTCTATTATTCTAGATACTATTTGATGTCAAGTCTATTGCATGCTATTGTGTCTAGTGGATCCACACGGCTGACTAGGTTCCCCACGGCCATGGGTTGTAGCCTAGTATCGCCAACAATATTAGACTCGCTCCTCGGGGCTTGAGCCTAATGCACGCTATTATCAGGAGTCTATTTATTTTGGTTGTTTGTGTTGTTATTGATGGTGTATTCTTGTTTGGTAAATTTGGATTTATGGATATGTTTACTATGTTGATGATATGATATCATTTACACACAAACCTTGAGGTGCATGTTAAAATATCTTTTGTTAAAAAGAAATAAATATAAAACTGTTTTCTATAAAACGGAGGAAATTATTCACCAACATATTTGTTGACCCAAAAATATATTTTTCTAACGTGGTGTAGGTTTTCAAAGTTGATGATCAAGTGATGTGGACACGTAGCATGGGCCTTAGGAAAATAAATTGAATCTTGATATGTTTGTTTTGAACAATGTATGAACAATTTTAATTATTATATGATATGTGACTATTTAAATGGATATGCTTTATATATTGAAACAATAATTAGTTGTCGTGAGCTATAGGCAATCATCATGCCCTGTACCTTTCCGCTGCGGGTCGGGGTGTGACATAGCCTTTCCTTGACTTGAATAATCTTGTCTGTTTTTTCTTGTACTATCTCTGGTCCAGACAGTTGCTTTGCTCCAATTTCTAACCAACAGACTGGAGTTCATCACTTTCATCCATAAAGTGCTTCGAATGGTGCAACATTGATACTAGTATGATAACTGTTATTATAAAAAAATTCTATTAATGGTAAATGATCATCCCAATTTCCTCTGAAATCAATTACACAAGCTCTACGCATATCTTCCATTGTCTGAATTGTCCTTTCGCTTTGTCCATCCGTTTGAGGATGATAAACTGTGCTTAGATTTAGCTTGGTTCCCATTGCTTTTTGGAAACTTGTCCAAAAATGAGAAGTAAAACGGCTATCTCTATCAGACACAATAGATAAAGGAATTCTATGTAATGAAACTATTTCATTAACATATAACTTGGCTAACTATTCCATATTGAAAGTTTCCTTCACTGGTAAGAAATGAGCAGACTTGGTTAGGCTGTCTACAATCACCCAGATTGTATCATTACCTTTTCGTGTCTTGGGTAATTTAGTAACAAAGTCCATTGTTATCAATTCCCATTTCCATATTGGCATGTCTAATTGCTATAGCAATCCTGAGGGTTTCTGATGTTCAGCTTTAACCTGTGAACAGGTTAGACACTTGGCAACATAAGCTGCTATATCCTTTTTCATTCCTATCCACCAGAAATTCTTTCTTAAGTCTTGATACATTTTATCACTTCCAGGATGTATCGTATACTTAGACGTATGGGCTTCTTCTAATATTCGGTGGCGTAAGTTTCCTTGTTTAGGTATCCAAATTCTTTTCTTATGGAATCTCCAAATTCCATCTGTTCCTTGTTCTAATTCCTTAATCATTCCTTTCAATTTCTCAGTATCATCCTTGATTACTGATTCTTGTACTTCTCTAATTTTCTCGTTTAAATCTATCTGCAGAATTAATTTAAGAGAACGTACTCTTTTTGGCTTTTCATGATACTTTCGACTTAAAGCATCGGCTACTACATTAGCCTTTCCTGCATTACTGGATATTACAATCATAATCACTAAGAATTTCCATCCAGCGTCTCTGTCTCATATTTAACTCCTTTTTCCCAAAAACATATCTTAAACTCTTATGATCGGTGAAAATGGTAAACTTACTACCATAAAGATAATGTCTCCAAATTTTAAGGGAAAAAATTATGGTTCCTAACTCTAAATCATGGGTTGTATAGTTCTCTTCATGATTCTTAAGTTGTCTAAAGGCATAGGCTATAACCTTTTGACGTTGTATCAACACACCTCCATAACCTAACTTAGAAGCGTCACAATAGACTACAAAGTCTTCCGTTCCTTCTGGTAACGCTAGTATGGGTGCGTTGGTTAATCTTTGCTTAAGAATTTTAAAGGCTTCTTCCTGTTTTGGTCTCCATTCAAACTTAACAGACTTACATGTCAGTTTTGTTAAGGGAATGACTATTCTAGAAAAATCTCGGATAAACCGTCTATAATAACCTGCTAGTCCTAGAAAACTTCTCACCTCTGTTGGTGATTCAGGGACTTTCCATTTAGTAATCCCCTCGATTTTTGTGGGATCCACATGAATTCCTTCATGATTAACTAAATGTACAAGAAATTGCACTTCTTCTAACCAAAATTCTGTGACAACAGTCAAATTTGCATGCATCCGTACATTAATTAATATTGATTTATGCTTAACGACTGTGCTTAATTACAACTGATGACTTAAACTGTTTTTTGAGTTCTGTATCATACATACATGTGCATCACATTTCATACTGTCACACCATTTGTTACACACAAACTTTAGTGACATACTTGATGCACAAAGCACAGTTAGCACAGTGAGCAGATAACTCAGAAATGTACTGACAGTGCCAGTACATAGACAGACAGTGTTTTGAGACCCAGAATGGGCCAGGGACAAGGTACTACACTAGTATAGTGCGTAGGGAAGTGAGGACCATAAAACTGCGTCACTAGGTGATAGATAAAATGTCGGGAAGTGCCTAAAACTCACTTTAAGTGCAGAATTCTGCATTTTTCAGCAAAATTCAGCATTTTAATATGCTAGTAAGATGCAAAAAATTGACTAAATGGTCCTGAATGCTTTCCTAGGTGTTGGGAATTAAAAGTGTCACAAAAAGCTACATAGAGGACACTATACGGAATAACTTAGCACTTTAACGGAACGGTATCTAACCGAACAACCGGACATTACCCGGAACACAAAAATATTGTTAAAAGCATTGTTTTTATTTTTCTGAGCTAGCTATGATTCCCGAGCACTCTAACATATTACATAATGTGCCATACACTTAAAACACTAGACTTTTCCCTTAACCTCCAACTATTATTCACTCTACCATCAAAGTTACACATAACCCCCCCTTTCATTCCTACGGTTATGGGATGGCCCCACATCAATCTTACAAGATTTGTTTGCTTGATTCACCTTGATCTCTTTCTTGATTCTATGAGATCTTGCTAGATATTGTAGGATTTATGAAGATCTTGTAATGTAAAATAAACCTACTTATCATTAAATTTTTGCAATAACACCCCCCCCCCCATGTATATTTACGGTCCAAAGGACCCACCCCATGCCCCCAAGATTTTATCTCATATTTTAATTGGATTTTGCTTGCTTGAATGGCCAAAATATTGTAGGATGAAGATTATAAGTATGGTGGTTTAGATCTTCATCATATCTTTCATATCTCATACCTTACTTCACCACCCCACTCCCTCATTCTCACCCTCTCCCTCTCGGCCCAATACACAACCGCCACCGCCACCACCTTACACCCCTCATCTTTCCATTTTCATGCTTGATTCAAGTATTAGAAGGTGCCTTGTGAAGGTGGAAGCTTGAGGAACTTGAAGGAACTTCATACATTGCTTCCAATCGCCACTTTTTCTCATCTTTTTCACTAGAGATCTTCCTTAGCCTTTGAGCTAGTTGTAAGTTCCTTGGTTAACCCTTGTTACTTCTCTTTTGTGGTTAAAAATTTGTAGTATGTTGTTTATATCAAGAACACTAAGAACAAGAACTAAAAGATTTAACATAGAGCTTACATAAAAGGGAAAACATGATGAAATGTCGTAGTATGATGTTGTTGTATATATATTGTTGATTTCTTGTTGATTCTAAGTAGTGTGATGTTAATCATCATATGAGACTTGTTAAATAATGATTAAAACTATGATTTAACAAGATTAGGAAGTGATTATGTGTTACATAGAATAATCATCTTCTAGTATAAACATGAACTTGAAAGAAAATGATTTTCTTGAAATATAGGTAAACAAAGTAGGTTGATGATCATGTAAATCCGAGGTTTACAAGAGACTTTTCTAAATAAACAAAGTTTAAAAGACGGTTTTGTTTAAAAATCATGATTCTTACACTATTTTTTGGAAAGGAATAAGCATATGGATGCTAGTGAGACATGAAAATGTGGTAAATAAATATTTTTGTAAAATGTGTTCACAAGTTGTGAACATCTAAAAATCCCGAGAATGAGATTTTTACCAAAGAAAACACACTTTGGAGGGTAACTAAACCCACTAAACACTTCACCGAGTTACTACGCGTTTTTATAAAACATCAAGTTCATGTTGTGTTTTAAATAGAATGTTTTTGCACTTGAAAGACGTAATATTGTTTAGTGACTTGTTGATGATTGTTTGGGATGAGTTTTGGAAAATAAAATGATATGCTTATTAGCATGGACACCTCTGTTTACAAAAGAAACTCTGGCGAAATTTTCTAAAATTCCAACACTTAATAAATATTTTTCTAACAAGTGTTTACAAGTATATTTTAACTTGTTTTTCAAAATAAACTTCGCCATAGGTTTTGTTACAAAAATAAAGTATCGGAGGTTGGTTTTTGTAAATAAAAATGGGTAAAAATATATTTAGAATATATATTTTATACTAAGACACTTGTGTGAATATTTGAATATTTTGTGAACTAGTTATATTATTTTTGGGTAAAATAATATAACTTAACAAAATACCTTGACCTTTACAACTCCAAAATAATACCAAAAACATCAAGGAATAAAGTATTTAAGTTACACACTTGGCACTGTGAAACCGAACGCGGAAACGTAATTTACAAAATATTCTGGGATATACCATTACGCTATATATTTGGTAAATATTATTTTGGAAATGAAAGAAGTGAAAATATGATTTTGTAAATATTACCAAGTATATCATATTTTTGACAACGAGAAAATATATTATTTTTTTGGGAGATAAAAATATACTTTCCTAGTATATTTGAAGATATATAATTTTTGCAGAAAAATATTTATTTTCTGGGGCAATACATGATTGAACAAAATAAGATTATATATATTTAAGTGAGACTTGAAATATATGGTTTTGGTAATATATATTGGGAATATATTAACATATTTTTACTTGGAACAATACAGCGAAATACGACGCCAATACATGGCTAAATACACACATACAAAAATACAAATACACATGTATGAGATACCCCCCCATCCTTGGGAAGGAAATACGAGTACAAATACTTGAGAAGTATTGTTACAAAATATTGTTCAACAATTATTCCAAAACTAAATATAATTATTATAACTTGGAATAATATCAGAAACGTAACTCAAAAACATAAATACTAAGACAAGGCACGACCCGTTCGTCTAATAGACGTTAGACCATTGTAGGTAGTCGTGTTTGCTGAGGAGATTTGGGTTACAAGTACCAAAGACGCAATACAGTGAGTTCATGTCCCCCTTTTCTCTTAACTGTTTTCAGTTTTATACTTCGGGGGTGAAATACATGTTACAATTATTACAGACATTTTATACATGGTATGATTAGCCTAAGGAGGGTTTACTACTTAGATCATGTGAGTGGGTAGGCGGATACTTAAGGCCATTAATCCTCGTTGTAGGACCGAGGGACATGAGTGATAGATCTATTCGGGTATAGCGAGCCCCACTCCTTAGTCCGCTGAGTGGACCATGAGGTGACTATGTCTTACCGATGAAATCTTCTAGGTTTGAGTCGTCCTGCATCACTTCACACATATCAATGGCCTTGTAAACCGTTGGTGATCTCTTTTTCCTTAATGCTACATACCAGGGACTTATATACATACTTATGACGTTTACAATGGCTTATACATACACACAAATGAACACATGAACTCGCTCAACTTTTGTTGATTTTTTAAACTACATGTATTTCAGGAAACTAGTGGATTTGGAAGGGTATGAATGTGTTGTCAAGCTGCGTTTGAATAAAGGTTGTTATCCAGGGTTGTTGAGTTTAGAGGGTGTATTCCTTTTCTGGACGGGATACATGATTCTAAACTCAGGTTTCCTTTAGGTACTTTTGTCGAGTCTTGTGAACTCGTTAAATCACGTAATGGTTTGTAACTTAAATTGGTATTGATATTTTCAAGATAATGGTATTGTGGTATTTTCTAAAACTTTATTAATGGATGAAAATCTTTTGGTTTTATCATATAGCATTGTTTTGATTGATTGCTATGGTATTAAGAAGTCACACCAAATAACCACACTTCTGCAAAAGTCCGGGTGTGACAGCTTGGTATCAGAGCCTCGATCATAGCGAACTAGGATTCTTTCTCGAGTCTAGATTATGATCATCCAGGCTCTCACGAAAATGTTTTCAAACATTTTTACATTGCATACACTAAACATCCAGATCCAGGGAACAAGCATTTTTACAAACAAAAGGCACAAATACACATTTCAAAACTTATATTTATAATTCAGTCTTAGAGACTGAGGGAGGTTCAGTCTTAGAGACTGAGGGAGGTTCAGTCTTAGAGACTGAGGGAAGTTTGGTCTTAGAGACAAGGGATTTAGTCTTAGAGACTGGGAGGTTTGGTCTTAGAGACCAGGGATTTAGTCTTAGAGGCTGGGGAGTTGGTCTTAGAGACCAGGGAGTTGGCCTTAGAGACCAGGGAGTTGGTCTTAGAGACCAGGGAGTTAGTCTGAGAGACTAGGAAGTTCAGTCTGAGAGGCTGGGTGGGATAGTCTGGGGAAGACTAGGAAGATTACTTGCTTACGTTGTTATCACATACATGCTTAATTGCTGATTATTGATAAACGTGCATATATGGTGATTGTTTGCATACGCTAACTGATAGTGATTACTATTGAAATACATACTATGACTACTATGTACCAATACACATGTCGCCTTGATCAAAAAGCGGGTTGTCAAACCTTGATGACCCTATAGCCGCCACCACAAATGATGAGACTGTACTTGCGCTGGAGATATTTACGTCAGACACTGAGAGTGATCCTGATATGTCGACCCAGGGCAAGGACGACTTACAACAGTCCGCGCTACCAGATTTTGGGATGATTTATCCTTGCTGAAGGCTTCTCTGACAAGAATCCTCCTTTTACTCTTGTTTCAGTCCATGACCACTTCATCACTGGTCACCCCGATGGTGAACACACCATGGCTCCGATCCTCGACAATACGCCTCCTGTGGACATTCCTTCCGAAGGTAGGCTACTCAACGAATAATTTACGATGAGATTGGCGTGTTATTGATGGTCCTTCCGATAACACTTACGAGGATGGAAAGTTTGACGAGAACGTTGTTACTAATTTCACTTTTTGAGACCCCTGTTAACAAGCTATCCTCTGATTCTAACATGCATTCAGACTCCTTTGAGTCTGTGACATCTTCAGCCTTACAAACAGCTGGATTACAGCTTTCTACTACTGACGCAGACGACGATGACATGGCTGCTGCACTATCACCTGCTCGAGGCACTACACCATTACACAACCCAGAGCCTGCTCTTGAGCTAGCTTCTGCACCTTTTGGGTCAGCTTGATGTTGCACCTGCTGAACCTACACCTTTACTTGATCATAATCCTATTTCTTTTGGTCTACCAGACATTGCACCCCCTATATCTGACCCAGTACCTGCGCCGATGATATCCTTATTAATTGAGACGTTTGTTCCTGCACCCTCGACCGCGGGTATTGCTCCTATGGAGACCGACGCCCATTGCACCGACATGCCTATCGCTTTCTTTCAGGACCTAACCGCACCCTAGAAAGGTACTCCAGGTCAGCACCCGCATGACGATCCTTTTGCTACAGCAGCGTTTTCCCCGACCTCACGGGCCGCACCGTTTGCTACTTTCACCTCTACATCGCTGGATGAGCCATTTCGATAGTTCTTATCATACACTACGCTAATGTTAGACCCTTACACTATGGAGGCTACACCAGGGATGAATTACTCCTATAAAATCAGCTACAGTTTGAGAATAGGAGTCGCAGAATGTTGGAGCTTGAGCTGACACTACGTCCTCCACCCTGTCTAATGCCAGCATACTTTGATCTCCCACATTTATCAAGAGCGGCAGAGCTTATAATTATTTCGACGTGTACACAAGCCCGAGGAGGAAGTCCACGCATGTTAACAGTTTACTTTTCTTTCCTCCTCCACCTCAGACACCGGTATAGTGGTTTCTGGATTATGCGGATTGCATTACATTTCGGGTAAGACACTAATGATAAGCCGGGATTGTGGAGACTTTTAAAGACCACTTCAGACTATGTGATTTTGATGCACTGATATACTTGTTGGGCAAGGGTAGGGTAACCCTGTGTCCCTATTGATGTGATATTTTAAAAGATGATACAATTGTGGTCGGAGAATAATGAGAGCCCAATCAACATAAAACATACGACAATACGTTGTGGCCAATAACCGACGAAAGCTCAGCCGCCATGTCTTCTTTAAGCACGTTATTGATCTATATGTGTGAGCTATAATTATAACGCTACGTTCTTGCTTTCTATGCTCTCATTAAACAAAATTACCAAATTACTTGGTT